>VDFB02205795.1:0-12621 GCA_007258455.2 Sequoia sempervirens
TTGTTTGTGTCTCTTTTTTGGAAAAAAAGCAATGTTTGGTATTTTTTTTCATTATAAATTAGCCATTCATCGAAATTTCAATTAAATTACATTTTTAGAAACTAGACTCCATTCTACAACTTTTTTATTTTTATTTTTAAATGAATTAGTTTCCAAAATTTGTAGGGGTAGCACAACCAAAATTCTATTTTTCAAGAAGTGTCCACTTAGAAAATTAGTAAAAAATCAAATATTCATTAAAATTATTAGAAAATCGTGCATCAACTACATACTATTAGCTAACTTCTCATCGTAGTGATTTTAAAAATACTAAAAAAAGTTCAGTGCTAGGGATGTACAAGAGTTGCTATATTATGTTTTTCTGACAAAAACAACACCAATTTGTGTACGTCCCTCTTTTGAACCCCTTAATCTCAACCATTTTCAAAATAAATTAGTAGTTTAGAAAGTAGACTTAGAGCACTACAATCCTTGTTTTTGTTGCATCTAATTTTTTTGAGTGTAACTATCCTCAATTTCATGTCCAAGGTCATTATTTCCTGATTTCAGAAAAAAAGTGGCCACTTAAGCCCCCTTTTTGGGAACCATCTTTTACACTTACCCTTTACCTTAATGTAAATATTTTATCTACAATACCTTTCTTGAAACCTTGCTAAAGTAAGTACTTATCCAATTGAGCATGTCTCTCATTGCAAGAGTAGAACTAATATTCACCATATTATCAAAGTTGATGTGTCCCATCCTCTTGTACCACAACCAACTCTCTATAGACTGAGTTAATAAATAGGTTCTTCCATTTGCTTCCTTTAGATGATAGAAATTTCCATATGTATTAGTTCCTTTTGCAACTAATCTTCCAGATATTGCCTTCCTGATCTCACAACCTTTGGCATGAAATGTAAGATTGAATCCTTTGTTGCACATCTAATTGACACTAAGGAGATTATGCTTCAACCATTTGACATAGAGGACATCCTCAGTCTTGCTCTTTCCATCAATAGTTAAAGCACCCTTTCCACAAATTTGTATTGACTCATCACCACCAAACTTGATGGCTCCAACATTCCATTTTTGAAGGCTAATGAACTTCACCTTGTCACCAGTCATGTGGTTAGAGCAACCACTATCAATCACCCAAGCATTTTCTTCTTCTTTTGTATAAAGGGCAATCCATACAACCATGGATTTTCCATTATCTTTATTAGTCTGCAAGGTACTAGACCTCTTCCATTCTCCAATATTACTCTTTTTATCACAAAATTTCAAGGCCATGAAAAGTGTTTCATCATTTGAATCATTATTCTCATCTTTTGAAAAAAAATGTTCTCTTTGGAATAGAGGTTACTTTTGAAATTTTCTCTTTTGTTATGATCCATTGATTCTTTATAAGGACATGTTTAGAGGAAAAATGACCAACTCAAGTCCACAATTGAAACATTTGAAAGGTAACTTACCTTTGTATCTACCGGTCCCTTTCTTCAATCTTCTCACAAAGTTTGCTTCTAACTCATCAAAGTCACCATCTTGATCAACAATGTCTTTTTCTGTCTTCTTACTAACTTTGAATGCCGCTTCCTTTTTTGAAGCATTTTGTCAATTTTCTCATTTCAAAGGCTATGAGAGCACCAAAAATTTCATCTACTGAATATTTATCCAAGTCCTTAGATTCTTCAATAGCAGATACCTTATGACTATAAGATTTAGGGAGAGATCTCAAAACCTTCTTCATAATCTCATCTTCTTTCACTTCTCCACCAAGAGTCATCCACCCATAGCATATAACTAGCAATATCTTCATCCTCTATCATCCTCAGGGTCTCAAATTTTCTCTTGAAGATTTGTATCTTAGCTTGCTTTACTTTATTGTCTCCTTCATAAATGGTGCTCAACTTTTCCCATACATCCAAGTAGCAGAACTACAATTCATCGCCTTCAAAAGTTTTGAATCGGCTAACCCACACAAGATAGCATTATTTGCATTGGCATTGTTCTTATACAACCTAATCTCAGCTGGATTTTTTAGAGGAGCAGAAGGGGTATGTGCGGGGATCATGATGGGCCAAAAAGTGGTGATATGATGGGTATGTGTAGGGTATGTGGTGGCGACTTTTTCTTACCCAAAATTGATGTAACAAAAGGGTTTTAAAGGAGATTCTTAGCTTTCCACTAATATAAATTATGTTTTACTTTGAATTTAATAAATAATTATTATTCATTTTCTATTTGAATTATGACTAAAGTCTGATTGATAGGTTTATTGAAAAACATCTATAGCTTTCAAAGTATCACATTTTTGAATCCAAAACATGCGTCACATTCTATGCTTCACATACTATAAGATTAAAAAAGTTTTGAATTTCATGAATTTTGACCAAGTTAAGGTGGTCGACATACAAGTTTTATATTTTTAAAAGTTTTAATAAAAATCATAATTAATTATTTACTTGGAAAAAATTACAAAAATATGCATCACATCGGGACATGAGTCCTCTACTTATATATAAAATCTTATAAATTTTTTTTTTCATTTTATTGTGGTTAGGGTGGTCAAACAGACACCTACTTCTTATTTTTTCCCTGAAATTTAAGTACTACCACATTGAAATTTCAAATTTTCACCAAATAGATATATATATATTTAAATAAACCTAGTAGTTTAGAAACTACATTCAATTTGAGCTACAGATTCTATTCTTAAATATTTTTTAAATAGTATAGATAACTTATTCAATTTTTTATCTCAAGTTGTCTAACTCTGATTTTTCTTCATTTTTTGCCACTTAAGGACCTGTTTTTTCCATGATGATCATGCACATACCCAAGGGGCAATGTAACCATCCTTAAAAAAATTCCAAACACGAAACCCAAGAGAGTTTAGATGGCCTTCCATTCTTACTTTCCAAAAGGTGTAGTTTGTCCCATCAAAACTAGGACCCTTGTAAGATCCATCATGTGCCATGCTGGACCTTTCCTCAAGTGGTTAAGCTTCTTCAGAGGAACTTGGATTTGATACCAATTATTGAATATACCAGATACTGAGGGGGGGGGGGTGAATCAGTATCTAGAAAAACTTAACCCCTTTAGATCTTGAACCCTTCAACAATACTTAAATTTAGACCTTTAATAGAATCAACAACTTATAAGCAAATCAGTAATACTTAATCAAATTAGAAGCAATGAAAGATAAGACAATGAACAAACATGCACAAGATAACACTAGATTTACGTGGAAATCCCAAGGAGGGAAAAACCAGGATGAGAATTAACTCACAATATATGAAGTGAAACATAGAA
The DNA here is from genome assembly GCA_007258455.2 of Sequoia sempervirens. Classification (NCBI taxonomy): domain Eukaryota; kingdom Viridiplantae; phylum Streptophyta; class Pinopsida; order Cupressales; family Cupressaceae; genus Sequoia; species Sequoia sempervirens. Next base: position 3,295 of record VDFB02205795.1, read on the forward strand.
AAAGGGATACTAGGCCCTTAATACAAAAAACCTAGGATTCAATGGTGCCTTTTTCCAAATTTCATTGAGATGTAGATACAAGGTGAAAATATTAACTTTCAACCCTAATGGTTTTTACTTTTTGCACATACACAAAGAGGGGAAAATGGTTTTATTTGTTTGTATAGGGGTTTGCCTTGGTCAAACCCCAAGTTTGGTAATTAAACCTTCATAAACAAATAATGACAATGGAAGGAAATGATGAATGGAACAATAATTTCTTACAACTCACCAAATATTTAATGGCTATCCTTAGAGGATAGAAGTCAGACACATCACTCTAAGGACTGATGTTGCTTTGGTTCATTGATTGGACAATTGAAAATGCTTGGATGCTTTAGGATAAATAATGCATATTAGCCTTCACAAGATGACACAAACACATATAAACTTGAACATGATGATAGGATCTTGAATGTTGCAACAAATGACTAAAAAACCTGCTCTTCAATGCTCTCGACAAAGATATTTGCTCAATATTTTCTCCTTCAAAAGTATTAGATCTCAAATGATAAAATAACTATGTATTTATGGGTGTTTATCTAATTTATTGAAAATTAGATTCCAAAAGCCGTCAATTCCATATGAAATTTGAATAATTAAAATACCACCAAAAACATATTTAAAAATAGGTCATGGCACTTAAGGAGGATTCATTCGCCCTTGGGGGAATGGGTCCCGTCCCATAAGTCCAGGACACATTCTCAAATGTGATTAAAATATAAATTGTATCAATTAATTATAGGTTCCCCTTTTGAAAAACATGAAAAATAAGGCTTTGGAATGCATAATTTGGTCAATTAAAGGCTTAATTAAGTCCAATTAATTAAGGGACCCAAACATAGTGTGAAATTGTAAAGGTATACAATTTTCTACACTACATGAAGCTCACTACTTACAAAGAAATTACAATAAGCCACATTGCCTCAAGTCTTGCAAGCCAAGCCACACATCCTTAGGGAAAGATACAAAGGAATTGTAGAGTGAGGAGCACATCCCTAGGGAAAGATACAAGGACCTAATGAGACACACTATCTCAGGTGATGATACATAAAGATTTAGAATATTACAACATATGTCAACAATACACTTTGCTGACTGAGGTGTTCAAGTGTATTTGATCTATTTTTCACACCCTTTCACAATATATCTACATTTTTCCACACACTCACTTTCTCATCCATCTTGCAAATGATTTTTTCTTTCATTTATATCCTTTTCAAGATCTTTAAACATCAATTAGGTCAGCCATAACAAGAGATAAACAATAATTCAACAAGTTAGCCACAAAACATAGATGCGATGCAAAGTGGTCCTATCCATGAGATAGAGAGGACCAAAAATAACTCATTACATCTTCCAATGTGATCTCAAACACCACACACATTGGCGGATAACATCCCAAGTTGACATCAAAGAAACATGTAGAAGAAATGTGTAGTACATTGCCAGTCGGCCCCAAAACACAACTTCCAATTGAATTTACATAATGCAGTTCACAACAAGATAGGTCAAGACCCAAACACAACTTAACATAACCTCAAAAGTTGGAATAAACCCTTAAGAAAATAGTGCAAACAAGAGAACAAGAAATGTTGGCTAGATATTCATAAATTACCAGAAATCCAACACAAACAATATGTGGTACCAAAAAGATTAATCCTTGATGTACGAACCAAAAATAGACATTCCATGAACATTCTTCATCTAGAATCACATAATACTCAATTAAGAGATAAAACATTATCAGACCATCTTGCAGAACACTTCATTTAATGAAAACTGAATTGAGACACTGCACAAGAATTGAGAGCATGGTCACCAAGCCACAGGAGCAGAACATCAATGTGGAGTAGTTTTCAAACCAGTCTAGACAAGCAAAAAAACTATCAATTCACTACAATTACTAGAAAATTCTTCGACAACATAGACAACCTAAAAATATAGGAGTGCAACATCCACAAAGCACAAACACTCAATCCTCAACTAAAAGACCATATCTTCAATAGTAGAGGAAGGAAGAGCATTCTCCCAAGTAGTCTTCAAAAGCAACTTCCTACAATAGAAAACTTTACTAACAACCAGAGGCTAGATCCTTCTTGTAGCAACATGTACTTCCTTAGGAACAATAGGAGAGAGCATACATCATACTAGAGACCATCAACAACATCTCCCAACACTAGCATTACTTATAATCCTCATCTTAATGCTTCTAATCCTCATCTTAATATATTAAATCATGATATGTCCTTTGCTGATAGCAACCATAGTACTTAATACAACTTTAATTGTCATTAAGCAAGGCATGCCATCCAATCATCAACAAAATTATTGTTAGCACAACATCATATATCAATGAAACAAAATGCCAAACATATGTGCAACAAAATCCCAAACAAGGTATTGACATCAATGACAACCAATGCCAACATCTACAAAATTACAGGGGGTTTTAAAACTCCCAAATAACATGAGGTTGTGTCCAACAATAAGAATTATGTAGAAGAAATAGGGTATAGAGAATGATGAAGTTCCATTGGTGGGAGAAATAATGCTAAGATGAGGCAATTTGAGTATATTTCATGTAGTTAATGGTATGCCTTACATTACCTTGCAATGCATTTGGCACTTGTAGCTACTATTACATATTAAAAAAATCATCATACACATAGATAGTTGTAGCATGTGATTATTAAATTGCATTTACATGTATGTTTTTTAGGAAATGTGATGTCATCAATAAAATCATGAAAATGTTAAATTGTAATAAAAATATATATTTTTGATAGGTCAAAATAACCACCATGTCATTGCAAGGTCCTGATGTGGCACCAATTTCTTTGTAAACACTAGTAAAGTTAGGAAGTACTTGTTGCTAGCTCTTAAAACCATTGCTTCACTTCCTAGAGCCTAATCTCACTCACAAGGATAAGATTTTCATCAAGTGAATAAAATTGGTTAATCAATAGAACAATAGAAGGTTTAAGGTCAACTCTACAAGAGTGTTTTTTCTCTCCTACACATTGAGCTCAAGTTAAACTTAGGAGGGTATTCCTAGAGGTTGGAGTATAAAACAAAGAAATGAAATTGGTGGTTGAACCCAAACTATTGATTCAACCCAAAAAATTGTCACTACTAGGATGAGAGAAACTAACTACCTTATTGCCTTTATATATATGATTCAACACCATTGAAGTGAGTATAATGTGGGGTCAAGATACATGACCTATAGAAATTGATAAATACTACTCCAATTGTATATTGTGGTATCATGAATTGCACAAACTAAAACTAAAACTAAAAAGAGGGATTTATAAATTTATTTTAATTTTGTGTGACTAGAGAAAGTACACAAGAGATCAGTGCCAATACATAGTCATATTTGATAAGGAGAGCTAGCAAGAGACAATAATAAAACTAACTTGAACTAACAACTAAATGGTATCAAAATATATTATTTCCATTTATATATTCTTAGTTATTCATTAATGAGTTGAAAAAGTTCATGTGCAAACACAAGATGATCTATCACAAAATGTTGTAATAGTTTTAGAATCTTATCATATTCATCAAATAGTTCTTACATTCACAACATAAATGTGTTGAAGAGAACATTCCAAAATTGATATGTTTTCTAATTTTCCCATACATCAATAGAGATACAAAAACAATCAATAAGTTTGCAATAACATTTTAATGGTTTGACATTATCTTTCCCTCCATACAACTACTTTGAAAATATTTTTCTATGTATATTTTTCCTTTTGGATTCCTTTGCTATTCATGTTCCCTAGTACTATTCAATCATCAAAATGAGAACCAAAATTCAAAAATAATGTGCCATTGAGTGAAACCCTAGGTTGTAATATTATAGTCATCATCAAATTCATAGTGAAGGATGAATCCTACTCAAAATATGCATCTCAAATCAAATGACTATTTGAGCATTGATTTTGGTTAGTTGAGCAAACTTTAACATTAATGGCAATAGTTGGTAACAAACCCTAGACATTTAACCTTGGCACCCAAACACATTCCAAAAGAATGCACCCTAGGCTCCATCAGGTATTCACAACCTTTAAAATAATTTTATTATGCTTTACCAAACCTTTGGATGATCAACCATTAATATTCTTGAAACTCCAATAAAAATTGAGCCTTTAAAAAATTATCTCTTGTTGAGCCATCAAACCATTAGGCCAAACCATACCATCATGCCTACTAGAGAAGAGCATAAAATCCTTTGAAGTCCCTACAAAAACAATTTTTTGGACATCAAGCCATCAAGCTACCTTTGATTTGCATACTTATCAGACCAAGGATGTGGGCATGTACAACTCTAATATCTTGATAAAGCACCTTATCATTAGACATTAGGCCTCCATCAAACAACCTATCAATGGAATGAGGGGATGTGACACTCCATCAATCTCGAAGTATGATGATGTTAGTATAGGAAAGGTAGACCCTTAGGGTATTGGGAATAGAGGGAAAAGGATGAATGGATGTGAGACCATGGAAGTTTGAAAGAACTAGAGAAATTTTTGAATGGAATAGGGGAAGTGCTATGGTATGAGACTTTCAAGAAATGTAAGATTGGGATGACAAGTCCAGTAAGGACAATGCCAATGGTATGATAAACTTTGAAATCCTAAAATAAGACTTGGAGGAAAATGCTTGCTAGGGATGAAGGGATGTTGTCATTTTGAGGGAAGCATGAATGAGATGCCAAGTTTGATGAGGATGGAGGGATCCAAAACTCCAAAAGGACGATAAATACTTGGGAAATTTTTAGAAGTCTTTGGTGGAGTTTCATACTATTAGGGGTTGATGGAAGGAAGTGATCAAATAGGGAACAACCAAAAGTCCAACCTCAATGAGATATATAGAGCAATGAGTGGAGTATTAAAATGTTAGAGGGTAGGAGAAAATCATACATTATGCCAAGGATTTGGGTGTTAGGGAATTTGGGAGACAGGGACCAAAGGATGGATGGAGGAGGAAGCCTAAAAGTTTGACAAACACAAAGGAATTATGTTTTTTTAATAGACTTTTGGACTTTGGGGATCAAGCATGCCTAAAAGAGGTATAAGTGTAAGGGAAACCCCAATAGTCCAAAAGTTGGACAGCTCAACAGTTAGTCACTTTCACAAGGATTTTAGGCAGTGCTTCAGGGTCAATAGGAAATGCATGCAAGGATGGATACCCCTAAAACTATGACAAGGTGACAAACAATACTTAGCCAATTTTTTGGAAGGACTAGAGAAAGGAGTTGGGATTGGTAAGGAAGGTATACTAGCATGAACAACCTTGAAAATTCAAAAAGTGACAAACACATATAAACCAAAGAAAACTGTAGTGTTACCCATATTTTAAAACTTCTATGGATTTGGGACACTAATTGAAATCTAGGGGACCCAATTAAGATATCTCATATTAGTTATCAACAATGGATCAGATATTACTAAGACACACACAAAAAAAAAGACTCAAGCAAAAATTGACATTACAAATTTGAGTCCTAACACCACCATTGCAAATTCTACCATAATCATAGTTAAGAAAAAACTTATTTTTAATTAAGAATTATTTGTGCTAGTTATCCTTACATGATAAACCTTAAATTTGATGGTTATATGATCATATTAAACATTCTTCCCATAAAATATAATTGATTTTTTTGAAAGACTATAATATATGAAAGTGTGTATATATATATAGCTGGTGTCTACTGTCAAATTTAGACCCTGTGTGGTATAATATTTTTTAAGTTCTTTTAATCCATCTATTTAAGAAAAACGCCATTTCTCTGTGGGAAATAAAAATTTGGAACCCAAGTGTGCCTCCCTTATCACATTACACCACAATCCGTTGAATGAAATAAATCTAAGGAAATTATCTTATTCATAAATCAAAATGGGCCATAGATTTTTACAAAGGGGATTCACAGATTATTACAACTATATTTTCTTGCAATCTCTTTGAAAGAATTTGTGTAATACTTTCTACACATCGCTCTCCGATCAATTGAATACATTTAGCCTAGTATGCTGTGCTACCATCTTTTGCGGGTGGCCAGGAAACTATATCTTTTGCAGGTGATCACAACCCACTTCCTTCAAAGCAATCAAATGTGGTGGCACTGCTTTAGCAGTCTTAAGAGGGCTGTTATTGATAAATGCGTGACCAACACCTGGACTTGGACCAGAAGGAAGTTTATTCTTCAATGTAAGACTTGTTGATCCCCCATCAACTTTTACAGGGCTGGCATTGATATATGCATGACCAACACCTGGACTCGGACCAGAAGGAAGCTTATTCTTCAGTATAAGTTTTGTTGATCGTCCATTAACTTTTACAGGGTTGGCGTTGATATATGCATGACCAACACCTGGACTTGGACCAGAAGGAAGCTTATTCTTCAATATAAGCCTTGTTGATTCTCCATTGGATTTTACCGGGCTGGTATTGATAAATGCGTGACCAACACCTGGACTCGGACCAGAAGGAAGCTTATTTTTCAATATAAGTCTTGTTGCTCCTCCGTTAGCTTTTACAGGGCTGGCATTCATATATGCATGACCAACACCTGGACTTGGACCACCGGAAAGCTTATTCTTGAATATAAGCCTCCTTGATCCCCCATCAACTTTTACAGGGCTGGCATTGACATAGGCATGACCAACACCTGGACTCGGACCAGAAGGAAGCTTATTCTTCAATATAGGTCTTGATGATCCTCCATTAACTTTTACAGGGCTGGCATTGATATATGCATGACCAACACCTGGACTCGGACCACCAGAAAGCTTATTCTTCAATATAAGCCTCACTGATCCCCCATCAACTTTTACAGGGCTGGCGTTGATATAGGCATGACCAACACCTGGACTTGGACCAGAAGGAAGCTTATTCTTCAGTATAGGCCTCGATGATCCCCCATTAGTTTTTACAGGCCTGGCGTTGATATATGCATGACCAACACCTGGACTCGGGCCAGAAGGAAGCTTATTATTCAATCCCCCGTTAGTTTTTACAGGGCTGGTGTTGATATATGCGTGACCAACACCAGGACTTGGCCCTGATGGCAATTTGTTCTTCAATATACTATTTTTCTTATGAGTAGCTCTGACTTGCAGGTGACCCACTGCAGGGCTGTGCTTCGATCTGGATAGGCGTTGGTAAGCCTCTACATTCAACTTTGACGCAGAATGACCGACATCAATCTCTTCTTGAAGCCCACCGGAATATCTTTTCTCCATCGATTTTGCGTTGAGGATTCTCCCTGCAGCGGCGCTTTGAATACTGAATGCTATGAATGTGAGGGAAATGAGCAGCAGCAAGGCCATCTTCTTCATGATTTCAAAACAATTGTACCCCATTATAACACAGCTGGTGATCAGCTGTATGATTATGAATATATCGATTCCTTCAACGAGAGCTTCAAATATAAAGAAAACGTATCACTTGATGGAGCTCCAAGGTTGGATATAAGCAATGAATATACATAGATATATATAGAGAGAGAGACTCTTAAAAAGTTATGGTTTTGGATTTTTCGGTATGCGAATATTACCAGTGTGAAATGACATGTCGTGGTTGACTATAAACTGCGTTGAAGAGATCAACCCTAATTTTATGGGCATTCAAACGCAGACAGCGTGCCCAGTGATTTCACAAGGTTGAATTGTCTGCTATTCACACAATTCAAACACGACTAATTCTTTCCAATATTTGTGCTTTGTAAGCGTTGATAAACTCCCACCGTTCCCGACATTCAAGGTCAATACAGATAAAGGTCATCGGTTTCGCTGTTTTAAATTCCCACCGTATTTTCCGCATCCAGTCGTTTCAAACAAGTCTATCTGTTGGATTTGTAAATGTATAGAATGTCTGTTATTTTATCAGAGTCTAACATTAGAAATTCTTGGTTGGCTCAAGAAAAGTGAATAAAAGTGTCTGCCTTAGAAATGTTCAGTCGGTTCTGATTTTGAATAGAGAAAAGCTGAATCGAGAGTTGGGATTTGGGACTTTGACATTCATTGCTCTGTACAAATGACGTACATGCTTGACTTCGTTAAGAGTTGCGACTTGGGTGTTTTACATTGGGACAGATGACGGTTGTCTGGAGTTTTTTCATAAAGTGGGAGAAGTAGGTGATCTAATGGCAACGTGTATTTTGGTTACCTCCCTTGCTTTTCTCTGTTCAACATCACGAGAGAATTCGTTTACCGACCGCAAGCATTATCGTTAGCTTGATTTGGAAGCTAACTTTCTTTTTCAAACTTCAAAACTTGAATTGGGCGCACTGTGTAAGTCGAAGGGAACCAACTTTTGAGGGAAATAAGGCTCCAACATGCCCTTCGCCTTCCAAAAGTCTTATTGTCAAGGCTCTAACTATGGAATTTGATGTTGAAGCTAGTGGAGGGGCTTTCAAGTTGTGTTTTCAGTTGCAATTCTCTAAAACTGGGCTGAAACTTCTATAATGGTGTAGTTATAGAGTTGGTATATTCTTTGGTTCAAAATGTTTTCTAGTCAAATTTGGGAAACATTCGTGGATAAGAATATTTTTTAAACATGAAACGTATTGAATGTGATCTACTTGAGGATGGAAAGAGACTCAATTTTTGGGCCACTTCATGCACTCATATGGTATGCAAAACGGTCCATAGAATTTTGGCATTATCTTTTGTCATCTCATTTGAAGCTGAGAGATTTCTATTTATATGGTTGAAAATGTAGATTTTTTTTTTGTTATCTTATTTGAAACTTGAGGGATTTCTATTTATATGGTTGAAGGTGTAGAAAGAAAAAATCCCCTTTGGTGAACATGCACTCAAATTGATGTTGATATTCACATTTTTCCATATAGCTCTAAGATAAGGCCAAGGTGTTCTCAAGTTTAGAGGAAATACTCTTAATGGTAGAGAGTTTAATCAACAACCTATACCTTGGAACTAATTAGAGGTAGGATGTGAGGGTTGGTGGAGATTGGTCATACATAGCTTATTATGGCAACATCTTAGAGGAAGAATGAAAGAAGTGTTGGTGTGAATGGGGTTATTTCCTAACTAGTTATTAGTGGGGACCTATTCACATGATAAGTTTACTTAGGAGTTAAGTTAGTCCTATGTGTCATTTCTAGAAGTTAGTTATTGTTAGAATTGTGAAACAAGCACAAAACCATGAGCCACAGGATCAAAAAACAAACAAAGACACCTTCCACGCAAGAGATCTGCAAACAAATATGTGCAATATTCATCAACAAGGAAAAGTTACAGAATAAGC
>VDFB02205797.1:0-14974 GCA_007258455.2 Sequoia sempervirens
TTTCTCGGATGTAATGAGATGCAACTTGAAGAACAAACTCAGTATTGTGCGCAGCCGTAGGGAACATCGCCACCAAGTGGAGATTGCTGTGTACGATTGCTCTCATTGAATCAGGAAGAGGCTTTGTCTCAGTTAGCTTCGCGAAGTCAACCAAGTCTTGATGACCAACTTCTGTATCTTTTATCTCTTCGACTTTGGAAAGCACCATAGTTGGCGGATAGACGCCTTGATATTTGTACTTCATCTTGCTTTTTGCTTTCGAAGAAGGAGGCTGAGTAGCAGTCATCAAAAGGAACTGGAACACTGAGCACTCTTGATTTGACGATCTCTGAAAGTAGACTGCAATCCGTTTGGCCAGAACAAACATCAATTGTTAGGAAACATGGGAAAGCGCGAAATGAGCACAAGGATAGGAAATCATGAAGCGGATGACGAGGCACGCAAAACGATGCGCAAAAGCGGAAAAACGAGGCTCTGGAGTGCATTGGTCAAAAATGAAGTTCGTTTGGGAAGAATTGAGGAAAGCCTAAAAAAAATGTAAGGGCACTAAAATTCAGCGCCCTTACATTTTTGGAAAATTGTTTTTGGTGTTAAGGGCGCTAAATTTTAGCGCCCTTACACTTTCCAGTGTTAGGCAATTTTTAACATTTGTCAAAATGTCACAGCGCTGAAATTTAGCGCTTTTGCAATTTCATGATAATTTTCAAATGCAAATGTAGGAATGAAAGGCGAGGGCGCTCATGTTTGGCGAAGGCAATTTGTTTGGATCATGAAAACTTTTGAAAGCAATTTGATTTGTCTTTGGATGCAACTCATTATTATTATCCACGCATTGAATTGCTAAAGCAACCATCAAACAGAAACCCTTTTGGAATCTCAAAGTTCGCATCAAAACGAATGGAGAAAGCAAAGTGAACAACCCAAACATTGGAAAGATACAAGTTTGAGAGAACATTGCGCATTGGGGAGAATGAGGAAAGAAATGCAAGGAAAGAGAAAGAAATGTGCGTTGGAAAGGAAAACGCGAGTGAGAAGAAGGAAACGTATAGAAATGAAAAACGCGAAAGGAGGAAAACAAAACGCGTAGGGAGAAAAGAGAAGAATGCGTAGGGTTAGATAAATACAAAGCTAAAAACGCGAATAAAGAACATTAGATCATATGCAAAACGCAGGAAGAAGACAATGCAAAAGACGTGTATGTTAATATTGAGCATATACAAAATGAAAGAAGAAAAATGGCAAAGCAAGACGACTTACCAGAACCAAAACGCGAAGCTTGCTGAAGAAAGAATGGTGAAACTTCAAAAACGTGATTTGCAGTTGAGAGGTAAACTCGCACAGCAAGAGAGAAAAGAAGATAAAATGAAATGTAAACAATAAAAAGGCGAATTCATTCACTTAAGTGAAAATGAAAATTAAAAACCTAACTCAAGTCGAGCAATAAATTTAGGCACGAAAAGTGGCACGATTGACGAAAAATGCGAAAACATGCAGAAACGTGCCAGAAGCATAAAAAAGTTTAAGTGTTGAAGAAAAATGTAATGGCGCTAAAATTTAGCGCTATTACATTTTTTGGAATTTCACTGCATGCAGGGGCGCTAAATTTTAGAGCCCTTGCATTTCCAGACTTAGTCAATTTTGCTTCAAGGTAGGAGCGCACTTTTTCAGTGCCACTGCATTTTTCGCAATTTGCAAAGTATGAACAGTGAAACGTCGCGAAAGATCTTGTTTCGAAGATAACGAAGTGAACAGGGGAATGCTTTCGAGATTGACTGTCGAGGACAGGAGCGTATTTGAAGTGGCAGAAAATCCCTCGTTATGCGTGCCAGACTACGAATCTAGAAGCGGACAAGTTTATTGAGGGTTATCAGGTAGGCGAAACCTTTATGAATTCCATGATAACAAAGGAGAGGATGACTTAAAAGGATTTTTACTAAGTGATGTGAAACTAAAAGCCCACATGGTGAAATGCGCCTAAAGTAAAGAGTGGAGATTGGAAAAAATTTCGAAGTGACAAAGTGGAAGCTCCACCCTCCATATGCGCCTGGACTTAGAGAAGAAGTCTAGAAAATAATCTAAGGCGTTTTAAATAAAAGAAGCCCACCTTATTTGCGCCTAGGAAGAAGATAAAGTTGGAAAGGATTTTTACTAAGTTATCAAAACTAGAAGCACCAGGGGTCATGCGCGCCCAGCTAAGACGTGGGAATTTAAAGTACAACCCTCTAGATGCGCCTAAGTTGAGATTTGAATAAGGCAATCAAAATGAAAGCATAGCCCCCTCTTTGCGCCCAACTTTGAAGAAGAATTGATAAGTTTTAAAAAGGCGTTGGAATTAAAACTCATGATGATAGAAATATGACAAGTTGGAAATTATTCTATTTACGCCTTGGCTGGAGAAGTCATTTGCTTAAACAAAATCGAGTGGATGGCTTGAGAGAATTCTCTACGGCATTGGAAATAAAATAGAATTTTCCCTCAACACATAAAATTAAATTTTGCTCATACTAGAAATCATTTAAAATTTAATTCTTATTATTCTCCAAAGTTTTAAAAATCAAAATGTCCCCCTCTGTTTGGACACATGAAATTTTAAAGTCGGGAGATATTTATCATGGGGAAAATTTATTTTGGAGTTTATTTTCGATGGAAAATAATTTTGCCTAGCAATTTTAAAATACTGGAGCTCACGATGATTTTTCTAAGGCGCTGACGAGATGAATAAAATTTCTCAAGTGAAGTAAAAGGCGTCGAAATTAAATTTTAAATTTTAAATACGCCATTTTAAAAGGATGAGATTTTTAATGCTAGAGTAAATTTTAAAAAATTTCTTGAAATTACTTCAGTCAACTGGAAATAACTGGCAGTCAAGGAGGGAAATTTTAAATTTGAACGTGGAAAGAATCTCTAATAATAGCAAATTTCTATGTCGACTGCATGATAACTGGGAATATTCTCTCCTAAAATTGGAAAATTTCTAAGTCATGGTGAAGTGAATTTATGGCGACTGCTAAACTAGGCACCAGCTTTTAGTTATAAAAACTTCAAAGTTTTTCATTTCTCTTCACGAAATTGCAGAGCTGAAAATTGTGTTGAGGCTGTGAGTAATTGCTGAGTGAGTGAGAGATTTTTAAGTTGAGAAAATTATTTCTCCAAGTTGCTGAAGTTGAGAGTTGCTAAAGTTGTTGAGATTAAGAGTGTTGAAAGTTGAGAGTTGCTAAGTGTTGAAAAGAAATAAAATCTAAAGTAGAAGTGTTGAATTTGATTTTTCGAGGAGCTGAAAGTATTATTGTTGCAGGTTGCTGAAGCTCGGAGTTTTAATTTCGGAGTTGTATTTCTCGAGGTTTGGAGTTGGAGTTTTACTGCTGAAGTTTTAATTTTTCTTTTTGAAGCCAACTCCACTTGCCAACTATCTCACAAAAATTTACTTTTTAAAAAAGTTGGAATTATAATGCTTGCTTTTTGTTTTGCAGATGGCTGAAAGTAGAAGAGGAGATGTTGCTGGAATGAGCAAGGCTGCAGCCAAAGCTGGAAATGTTGAAGCTGGCAAAGAAAATGCTTCCAGGCAGGCCATTATCAAACAATTGAAGAAGTCTTTTATTCCGGAGTCGAAGTTTGTATCGAAGCTGGGAGGTTTGACTGACACAAATCTCGGTTCTTTCAACCTCGAGGCCTTCGAGAGAAGAATATATGGGTAGGGTGGTAATCCTCAAAACCGGTGATTTTACATAACATTGTTATTGTGAAGCGGGTTGTATCGGTACCCGGTTTTCCACAGTGATTCCGGTGTCATGAAGTGATTATGGAGTGTCACGAATTACTACAATTAGGACCACCGGACAATTGTTTCTCGGATGGCATGCAGCTATTTTACACGATGCAATTAGCGGGATTAGCAATGAGAATAAAATGTTGTACAAGTCCAAGGAGAGGCGATAAGATGCTTATGCTACATCTTTTGATAAATGTGCTAAAGAGGATTAACACGGCTGATGGATGAGGAAGCCATAAAGCCTCTGAAGCCAAGAGCTACCAAACAAATTATTTGGAGAAGCAGAATATTCGCGATTTGATCATGTTGCTCAGTCGGGTTAATGGCAGCCCACAAGCATATGCGTTTGAGCCGTGGATGTTTTTCTACATTAGCGTGGTGCTGGAAGGAAAAGAATATGTAGATTGGGCGCAGATGATCAGTGATAACATTAATGAGCAGTTCAAGAATCTAAGGAGAACGAAGACGTTTTACATGAGCTCATATGTCATCTACATGTTGGCTCGAATGACAAGATATAAGGGGTTGGCGTACCAGGAGCCTATTGGGTGTGGTTCCAATCAATTCAAGATTCATGAAGCATGCAGGCAGTTGCATCTCACAAGTACCTCTCACTTCAAAAGGGTGAATGACGCCTTCACAATGTACATCGCGGGGACTCTTCAGCGGAGATTGTAGCAAAGAATATCTAAGGAGGTGGAAGAGTTGATCGAGCAGTATGGGTTTTGGTTTGTCCAATTCCCAAAGTTCACATATATAAGGCTGTCAGGACACCATTCATATGTCTACCGACTATCGAGGTATCCCATGGATAGAATGATAATGCTCAAAGTGTCTAGGCAACTCATTGCCTATGACAAAATTATAAAAAAAAAGAAGAAAGGAGGTTTGCACTTCCCTATTGTTTTGGGAAACTCGCTTGAGGAGTGCCCTTTTTTGCAGGCAGCCAGGGAGGCAGAAGAAGAATTGCAGTTCTACCACCTCACTCTCCATACCAGTCGGTAGGACTTTGATCCTCGAGGGAAGATTGGAACTATACAAGGTGAAGAATATAGGCACAGGGCTCATTTAGAGGATTTTTGGGCAAATGCAAGAGACGAAGCTGAGATTAGAAGAAGAATGTTCTCCAGATTGCCTCTTAAGTTAATCAGAGAGTGCAAAGTGGTCCAGGTTCCGGATCAAGTTGATGAGGATTCCAGACTTACGCACCCGGACTATGAGTCAATAAAGAACACGCCAATCCCACCACCAGATTGGGAAGAGCTGGAGATTATAGACTGACACTTTGTCTATGCCTGTCTTAACCTTCACGAGGAGTTGGGTAGAGGGACATGTTCACAGGCTGAAGAGAAGATCAATTGCCCTCTCGTACAATCTCATGGGCGATTGGAGGCCACCAGTGTCAGCAAAGAAGAGGAAACAAATTGCCTAAGCTGTAGAGCCGCAACAGTAGGAAGAACCAATTCAGCCTAAACCTCAAAGAACAGAGGAGACATCGCCTACTCAGTTGTTGGCTCAATCCTCCAGCGTACATGAAGTCTCGATGTTTGCAAATCAGAGGGATAGAGTGAATGAAGAACATGAAATTGGAGAGGTTAACCAGCCGTTGTCAAGAGAACTTGATAGTCAGAGTGCCAATGCTCTTAAGGGTGCTGATCAGCTAGAAGGAGAAGAAACAGAGACAGACATTCGCTTTGATCGTGCACTTGAAGCAGCTTTTGAGGAGGAAGATATTGTGGAGCCTGAAGTTCGGGGTTTTGAGGAGGATAGCCAGCGTATGGAGACAGATGAGCCTCGACCGAATGTTGCTCAGGAAGAAGTTCATGAAGTTGAAGCAGCGAGAGGAGCAACCTATGTCTCCTTCGAGCTGATCTTTTCAGTGTGGTTAGCCCTATTAGGAGGCTGCGTAGAGCTGGTCCCGGAAGAAGAGTAAATTAGGGTTTCATGTTTTGAAGGATGCTCTTGCTTGAGGTTGGTTGTTTCAATGGTGGATTCTTTCTGGGTTTTCAGAGAGCTTCGCAGTGATATGTTGTTCTTGGCATTCTAAGCAATTTCAGGAATTTACTATTTTTAGTAAATTCTATTTACAGCGATGGTCTGGTCAGCTACGATTGACTTTCCTCTTGAGTTGTCTCATTTGGTTTATTCGGTTTTGTAATGTCACATTTTGGCCTTTACTCTTCTTTTGGATTTAGCCTATTTCCGAGAAATCCATAGGCTAAAAGGCCCGGAAGTAGAAAACTAAGGTTTCCTCTTTAAATCTTGCTTTCGATTAGCGTTGAGGAAGAGGATGTTCTTGGACTTACTATATAGCGGTTTGCTATTTTTAGCAAGTCTATCTTTTGTGATATCTATCTATGACGAATTCAATCCTTTGCAGTTCAGTGTTCAGTTTGGCTTTCTGGTGGTTTTGAAGTTAACTTAGTATTTTTGGCATTTGCTATTTTTAGTAAGTTCATTTTTGGCAGAAGCATCATCATCAACTTGGTTCAGTTTGGCATTTGTCAGTTTGCTATTTTTAGCAATTCATCAGTTGCAGCTTGGGCATTGTATTTGGTTATCTCCTTGGACTAAGTTTCAAACTTAGTCAATTTTCATGTCTTGAAGTTGTACCCCACGCCTAGGCTTGATGACTTCAAGTTGTTTTAAAGAAGGGGACATAAAGGGGTCAAGTGAGCATTTAATTATTTAATAAATGCTTTATTGTTGCAATATGAAATGGATGCCTAAAAGGGAAGTTGAATGATATTTTATTATTTCAAAAAAATAAAAGGCAAAAAGGTGGCGTCCCTTTTGGAAGTTGAAATGATTCAACTTCTTGGAATTTGAAGAGTTCTTGTTGCTTCATTTGCCAACTAAAGCTTATATATTGCTGCTGTTTGAAGAGCTGATCATCGAAGATTTTTATGCTAATGTTATGCTGTCGAGATGACAACTTGTTTAATACTTCAAGGGATGCTACCTCCTAGTTCTAATCCAATTTCGTGTTTGAAATACATCTAGTTGGTCATTTGCTGCTTCTCAAATCAGACTAGCAGATTGAGCTCAATAGTTGAAGATTTTGATGAAATTTCCAATTTGAAGTTGCTGATACAGTCACAGCTGAAGGTGGTTTTTGCATACAGCTTTTGGAGTGAATTTAATTTGCTTGTGGGTACTTTTCCAATCCATTCGTATACCCAAGGTGACCATCTTTGGAGAGTTTCAGATTTTAGTTTTGAGTTTATGATTTTTACTTGTCAAAATCGCCCTTGTTCAAGGCCGTACCATTCTAGAACATTGGGAATTGTGCTAAGAAAATAATACTCATCATTTGCTGCTGTTTCTTCATCATGGAATGGGTGTCTATCTTCCAGGAGATCATTGCAACTGATTTCACGTCATTGGAGTTAATTTGACCAAGTTATGAGCATTTTATGGTGTTTACAGTTTGCTGATCAAAATTTCCATAACTTAGATTTTTATATCAGAATTGTAATTGTTCACTGTTTTGGCCTCATACTTCAGTTTTGGAGTGTTATATGATTATTAGAACTCATACTTCTCATTCTAGATTCATTCTTTATCATTGTAAATTGTAATCTGCAGAGTTTAATTTGTATAGGTTGAGATTAAGCATTACTAATCCAACCATTTCTAGTTCTGCAATTACTTATTGTTTTCTCATTAAATTACCCCTGGATGGTTTACCGCCAGTGTGGATAATCTAATTGTAACACTCTTTTACCCACTTTCATAGTGGTGAATCCCCACAGCTCTGTGGATGCCCGCCGCAGCGGATGAATTGTTTTAATTGTAATCTTTTCCCCCCACTGTTTGGTGGTAGTGTGGAATTGCTCTTCATGGCTGGTTATCCGCCTATTTGTTTCAGTTTTCAATTTATACACTCCGTCATATGTTAGCACCTCGCCCTCAGTGGGATCTTGAGTGCACATTCTTGACGTTGAGTAGTTCTTTCAAGTTTTGATTTTCTATTTGGAGCTAACGCTAATCAAGTTGGCTAAGTGTTGGTTATGATGTGTTAATTTATCGAAAAATTAGTTATATTTCAAGTTTTGGCCGGGATCACGGTTGGAGAGATAAGTTTATTTTACTTAAATAACATTATATTTTAATGTTATATTACCCTTGGCCTAGTCTATTGACTTCATGTTGTTTTGAAAAGTGGTCTTTTGAGGGTGGCGCCTTCATTGAAGATTATTTTATAATTATTAAGGTCAAATTAAGCCTTAAGTGGGACGCCTTTATTTAAGTGAGGAATTTAATTAAAAGAAGTCAAATTGAAGATGTGAAGAAAGGGACGCCATCTCTTGGGATTAGGGTTTTGACTTTGAAAAAAGAAGGTTAGGGTTTCGAGAAGGTCAACAGAAAATTATAAAAGGAAGCTTTGGGTTCTCTTTTCAGTATCTTTGGTCTACAGTATCGTTACTCTGCCGGAATGGTATTGGATCGCTTCGAGGAATGAAGGCCTCCTAGCTCGGGCATTGCTTCTTGCTTGCAAAACAGCAACTAGTGATGAGATAGTGTAATTTGTGAGTTTTGCATTGGGTTTTGAGCATTGTATTCAGCTTGTGCCATGTTAGTTCAGTTTTGCATATTAGAGGTTTTCCAGATATTGCATTTTTAGCTACAACAGATTTGTGTTTTTATTCATAAGTCAAAAAACAACAAAAATATTGTTCTGGGTATTGTCTTATTCTCATTGTCTGGTCAAGGCATCACTTTCCTCCAGTTTGCAGATTTTTTAGAGATAGCTGTGATTTTTAAAGGCAGATCCCCCTTTCTTGAAAACCGTACCATCTGCCCTTGCATTGGAATTTGTGCATAAATGATATATGGCCTTTTGGTCTATTTTCAGTGTTCTATCTTAGGCGCCTTCATTGTTAGGGAGTATTGCATTTTGTTTCATGGCAATCGGATGATCTGTGAGAGAGATATTAGCATTTTAGCATGGTAATAGGTTGTTGGTTACATGTTTAAAAGTGCAGGTCTGTCACAACAGATTTGAGAAATCTGCCTTATCCTTGTTGGATTCATGATAAGAGATCTTTAATGGCTATGTGAAGGATTCCTTGTTATTGTAACATTTTTGAAGAGCAGCTAATACTTGATCTTGCAGGCAATAATATCTATTGTAAGCTGGCAATAGTACTGACCAGTAGTTCCTTAATATTGCTTTATCATGATTTGTAATACTCATTCTTACATTCTGTAATTTGCTTTGTAATTCCTTACATCTCCGCCCTATGGTAGCTCCTTACCCACTCTGGGTTAGAAAGCACATTCTGGGTGTCGAGTACTTTCAGCAATTTAGCTTATTTCTCTTTCAAGCATTGTAATTTCTGTTATCTCCGCCATATGGTCACCTCATTTCCATATTGGATTGAGTAGCACATACTTGGTGTCGAGTGTGCTTTCAGTATACTAGATCGTAGGGATCCTCTGACCACATGCTCGTCGTTCGCCGACGCATTCTTGGTTAGAGTTCTTGCATAAGCTTTTGATTTAGATCCTCTGACCAATGCTCACCTTGTACCCACATGGGATCTGGTATACATTACAGTTAGGTTAGCCCGATACGTTTTGGTTGGTACTAGCATACTTGGGTGCATTGGTTTATGGTGGCAATTTGAAAAGCGAAGAGAGTTTGGCTCAGATATTTCCAGAGGAGCAGCCCCTTATTGTCTATGGTGCTCAGCGGAATGCTCCAAATTGGCTCTCACGCGCGATAAGGAGAGATCAGGAGGATGACACCGACCCAGCAGTAGAAATGGAGGAGCTCTTGAATAGAACAAGTGGGACACCTAAAAGGAAGAGAGCCAGGAAATATTCTAGGATGGAAACTGATGAGGCTAGTTTGCGCACTCTCCATGTTGCCATTCTGAGGGAGGAATATGACTTAGGTGACGTGATGCCAGAGAATTACACAGTCACTACGATTGAATTAGGGCGTCCCTCCGAAGCACAAGTTGTTGAGGAGGCTGAAATTCCTTCCAGGCACTGAGGGATAGGCTGGTACGAAAGGAAGAGAAGTATAAGAAATTGAAGAAGGAGCATAGGGTACTGGTTGGATATGTGCGGCATCTAGCACGTCCGTGTGCTCAAGAGAATCCAACGGTGGAACTTCCACTTGAGCTGCCACAGGAGTCAATCAGCGGACTCGAAGAAATGAAGAAGGCTATTCAAGAAGGAGATAAATGGATAGGCGGTGTCCGCGCTGAGGCTGAGAAATTCATGATTGATCTTGTCTCCTCTTTCCAACACACTTCCAGTATCCTCTCGCGCTTGGAGAACATCGAGCAGGCTTGGAATGACACACATATTTTAGGATAAGACCATTCCTCGCCTCGCTGCCCTAATGCGCGTACCCATGCAAACTTTAGTTGAGGAAGGGGTGATCCAGGCTGGGGATAGGTATGATTTTCCAGGGTGGTATTCTGCTGCATTCACTGGCAGAGGCTTCTTCGACATGGCAGTGGCAGAGTCATCTAAAATCAGAAAAGCAATGGGAAATATTCACGAGGGCATCCTCAATACACTGGAGGCGTTGTTCACCAGAAGACTAACTCCCGAGGAGGTGGAAATAGATGGATTGAAGGGGAGGTTGCAACCTTTCTTCTCCGAAATGAGGGTCTTTGCTCAACTGGACTTTGAGAATATCTCTACATTCTCAGCCATCATTTAGAGCACAAAGGAGTCCATTGAGAGCTGGAGAAAGTCTTGTGACCGACAGGAATAGACAATTGCTATCCTCGAGTACCAACTCAACCTTACTCCGGCAATCTCTGAACAGGAAGTTGATGCAGTGTTGGCCCGATTCGTAGCTTACGCGGTCAGAGAGAAGAGCAATGGAAACAAAGTCATGGACGAGAATCTTCTGGAAGGATAGTGGGCATTAATTGCCCATAGTGGTCAAGGAGGAATCTGCTATTTTTGTACTTATTAATTATGCCACTCCTCCACCTTCTGGCGGTTTTTAGGGTAGAATCTTGTCTAGGGTTTATGTGGCTCGATCTGAGCCATCTATTGTAATTTGATCTAGACCATCCATTGGATTGGCCAGCTATATAAAGGGGAGTCCCCTCATTTGTACACTAGTTAGTTAGACATTGGATCAGACTAGAGAGTAGACATTTTGCTAGAGCATAGAGAGATAGTTAGAGTTAGAATAGTTTCATTGCATTGTTTGAAGGAGAAGGAAAATTCTTCCTTTGAGAATTTTGTAAGAAATTGTTACGAAGACTATTATAATGAAAGAGTTTCATTGATTGGTGAATTTATCTTTCGTTATGAGTGGTTAGTGAGGTTTCTTCACCCTTTGAATTCAAAGTTAGAATAATTTTCATGCAAGTAGTTAATTATGAGTGGTTGTGTTTGATTTAAGTGAGCTTCATTAATCCATACCACTAACAAGCTTACTGATGGTAAGTTTGTCCTGCGTGGTCAACTGGAATACCTTTTAAATTTAACTTCGGTCAAGATTCATATGTATGTATGCATCGTTTTGATGGTATTTGCATTGTTGAATCGTGATTTGAACATCTTTTCGCTCCCTTGAAGATTGCACCAACCTTGTTGAAACTGTCCAATAGGAGGCAAGACAACGTTCGGTTGAAGTTCATTGAAGTCAAACTCAATACCTCTTGCATTTAGACTAGGACGTAATTTTCTAAATCTCTGCAGCCATTCAATTCCGCATAATTTTGGTTAGTTTTAGGAAAAGTCATACATCAACGCTAAATCATTCGCACGAAATCCCCTTCAAATCTTTAACTTGTTGTCAACTGCAAACCTTTTGAACAATTGTGTAAGTCCCCTTGTGAAAAACAGCAAATCACAATGAACCTACTGACGGTATTCCAAAGCATTTCGGAACCTTGGAGTTGAACGTGCAATCTTACTAGCAATCTTAGCGCACGGGATTCTTTGATCAAGAGAGAATGGAGTAGCCTTCAGATTACTTTGTTCTGCTGATTGATGCGGTCACAAAAATCACGTAGCTTAGCCAACTCTCGAAGCTTCTATTTAAATTCACTTTTAAGTTAAACTCCCCTTTAGCTCACGAAAAGAGACCTTTTTATTAAAATAACCATAATCTGACACACAAGGCCCCTGTTTTATGCATCCATGATTTAAAACATTTCATCCCGGTTCCAACGAGCTATAACACTAAGGTACCTTTTAAATATATTAAATAATATTTGGCAACCTTAGTAAAATAATTAAAATAAAGCCATTAATATACTCATTTTGTGGAAATTGTCGGAATCCATTAGAATCGGAAACAGATTGCACTGGAGTGATCCCGATGAAGAATAATGATAAACAAAGCCGACCAGGAACTTTCTATAAATAGATGCCTTCTCCAAGATTCTTGGAGAGCACACTAGAAGCCAGAAATCACCTCGGAAAGTGGCATGAGTCCTCCAAACCACCCGAGCTCATTGGTGACATCCAATTACCCTTCTAATCAAGCAAACACAAACCCAAAAAACCATCTCCAACTGCAAAGCAAGAGAACCAGAAATTGGGGAGATTACAATTTTTCCTTGTTTTCTTTAAGCATAATAAACCCTAACTCATAATAACAATTGCATAATTAATTATAAGTATGAATTTAACCTAGAATTTGTAGTTTTAACAATTATTATATAATTCTGATTCAAATCTTGTAATGTATCTTAGAAAATATAGAACTTATCCTTTTATCTCTGTTGTGATTCTCCTCCAATGTGCAGTGATCTCTCTCTTTTGAATGCCTTTGAAATATTTCTAAAGCTTGCCTAAATTAGGGGTTTTTGTCCACTAACTCAGCTATAGAAATTACAGGGTTTTCGTCCTTTAATTTCAGGCCTAGAAGGGTTTCATCCTCAAGTTGGTTGAACCTTGGCCCATATTCCACAAGGGAAATAATAAAATAATATGTCCTCACAAATTGATTCCTCTTCTCCTTACTTGGACTCCCTTAAATAGATTATTTATCCAAGATTCACCACTCTTTGAATGCCTCCTGATTAAACTTAATTTCATTTGGTTATATTATTCAATCCAAGCGGCTGCCTTTTAACCTTTGTCTTCTAGCAGCTGCCTTTTAACTTTTGTCTTGTAGTGCTAAAGGGCTGTGACTACTTTTTTTGCATTTTTATCTTATTCTAACCATATTAACAATATTTTTAATCTCCTTTGTCCTGTAGTGACTGCACAGCTGTGTCCCCTTTTACTGCCTATTGTGACCTTTTCACACATCACCCGGTATTCAATGGGGACCCCGATTTTGCTCCATTCGGGTCTTTTGGCTTTGGTTTTCTGGTTGTCTCTCCTTGTTCTGTTTGTCCTTCCAAGGATGTGCCCGTCTTTGGGCCTTGGTTAAAATTTTGGCTAGTTCTGTGAAATTAGGGGTTTAATTCTTCAGGCTAGTTTGGGGTTAATTTAAGTGAGCGAATTGAAATCTGAGCTTGGCATTGCGTTCGAGAAGTTTCAAGAAGGTTCCCATTAAATTTTCACTAAATTATAACTTGTTATTTTTAGTAAGTACTCAATTTGGGACCTTTTTCTTAGGAATTTTGAAATTCCGACTGCTACACCATGTTTAGAGCCCTTTGAGCTACTTGCCTGCAAAATTTGAGCAAATTCTGACAACTTTCTATTTTTAGCAATTCTGGCTTCGAGAGCCATTTTTAGGGTTTGCATGTATGATTTTTTAGTGCATGTCAGGATAGTCTTTATGGGTTTCTTGAGAGCTTCGCGATGATGTAACATGCAAGTCAAGTTGATGACTTACTATTTTTAGCAGGTACCCACATGCAAACCAATTTTCTAGGTTTTTTTGGGTTTTTTGAGATGTCACGGGCGGTATGACATGCAAACACATCCGACAGATAGTTGATCACTTTTTCAGGCACTTACTATTTTTTGCAGGTTCACTCCAGCAACCCCCAAATCTTCAGTTTCATGAGCAGAGCAGTCCAGAACAGAAACGGAGTCAAACGGAGGTCATTTGAGGCACATGCAAGTCAAATTAATGTTTCCAACTCCGGTACTCAAAATGAGAGGTAAAACTAGAGAAAAATGAAAAATTGATGTATCTCATCACCACCAGCATCTTTCAAGCAGTCTATTGGTAAAATTTGAGTGCATTCTGCATACTTACTATTTATAGTAACTCACCTCCGAAGCAGGGCTAAAAATAGCAGGTCAGCACAAAAGGCAAGTGTGAATAGGTCAAACAGGTCATGAGGATCACGTGGAACGAATTTCAAGTTAGGAGGAGTTGCAGAAGTTCGAGAATCAAAAGGTTACTAAAAATAGAAAGCGAAGGCAAAATCAGCTAAGTATTCGAGGAACACCTTCAGAAGTTTCCTTAGCACTCCAGATGCAAAAACGCCTAAGGCATGCAGGATGAAGATCACCAGGGGTGAAATGCGCCCACCTTGAAATGGGATGGAGGCATCAAAATTTTGCTAAGTCATGAAATGGAAGATGGACCCCTCAAATGCGCCCATCATGTGTAAGGAGGGTGGCTTGAAAATTTTCCAAGTGATAGAAAGTGGAAGCAAGACCCCCAAAATGCGCCCATCATGAAGAGGGTTAACATGAAAAAATTCTAAGTCATAAACCTGCCTCACACCCCTCCATATGTGCCCAGCTTGACACAAGCCTAAATGCACCCAAGAAGGAGTCAAGTTGCCTGACACCCTGTGAAATGCGTCCAGGCATCAAATGGAAGCTTGACCCCTCATTTGCGCCCTCAACTTGAAGCTCCCCCTTCAAGATGCGCCTAGGCAACATGAAGTAGGTTGGTAAAAAGTTTCTAAGGCACAAAATTGCTTGACCACCCTCCAAATGCACCCAGCCAGTTGACCCCCCCAAATGCGCCCTCAAGGATGAAAGAATTTTTCTAAGGCAAAAATGGAAGTAGCCCCCCTCAAATGCGCCCATCTAAGAAGGAGGCCTAGAAATTGCCTAAGGCGTTGGAAAATGGCAGTGGCCCCCCTAAAATGCACCCAAGTTGAGTTAGTTGATAAAAAATTCTAAGTCATTGAAAAGTGGAAGCTCCCCTATCAAGATGCGCCCATCTTATGAAGGTGGCTTGAAAAAAATTTCTAAGGCATAGAAAATGGCGTGACCCCTATCAAAATGCGCCTAGAACATGAAGCAAGGCGGTTTCAAATTTTTCTAAGGCATGGAAGTTAGACCCCTTAAATG
>VDFB02205797.1:15074-37776 GCA_007258455.2 Sequoia sempervirens
CCCAAAGAAGCAGTTTCTAGTTGATTGAAGAAACCTTAGGAAAATAATACTTTGAAACTAAGTTAGGAAGGGAAAAAGGAAGAGAATAAGCTTGTGGTAATAATAAGCACTAAGAAAGAGGATAAATTTAAAAAATACCACTAAAAAGAGAGAAAATAAGTAGTCAATTAAACTCCCAATCTTTAGCAAGGATACTACCAAAGTTGTAGAACACATTTTCATAATAGAATACCTTCGACATAGGAAGGGAATTGATGAAGGAAATCCTAAGCTATTTGATTGTTAATTCTTTGAGAAAATATGCTTTGTATAGTAGAGAAAGACCTACCCAAAACATGATAAAGACTAGAAGTATGTGAAGAAGGAAATTTTGGAAAAATTTGACACTCTAGAGGTACCATTGAAAAGTCTAAGGAAATGTGGAATATAGTACAAAAGAAAGGGGAAAAAATTAAATATTATGACAAGAGATTCATAGAGATCTAAAAATTAGAAGAACCATTGATAGAAAAGTAGAAGATTAAGTGTGATGAGTCCATATATTAGTTAGTTTTTTTAATCTTTTATACATGCTTATAGACATTACCAAGATATTTCTCCTATACATGTGTATAGGAGTGAATTTGTACCCCTGTCACAAATTCCCCTTTTACACCCTCTACTTTAGAAAAATCAAGCCCAAATAAGAAATTCCACATTACTTATCTGCAACACATCCACTTGGAACTTATACTTTGTGTTGATGGGGGAATTTCTATCAGGGATGTGTGCGGGACATGCATAATCTGCGTGGCATGCTACCATCCCTGATAGATTCCTACCTCTGAAATCCAAAGAGACATTACATTCTCCATTAGCGATGAAGCGTAACGCCTCTACACCTTCCTACCAACCTAAAAATGGCTCTTCCCCTCCAAATGCTTCTTGAAATTCCTAACTTTCTAATTCACTTCATCTCTTTAGTAATTCATTCCATCTTCTAGATAATCTCACATGTTGACTTGATTTTCACTTCATGATTCTTTAGGTCCCACACATATTCTCTACATCTTGTTGCACTTTTGCCACCATTGAAATTAAAACTTAGTGTTCTAAGGGACTGCTTCTTCATTGTTGTGGTAGCGTAGACCTTACCAAGCTTGCATCCTCTACATGCTTGAGGGTACCTCGATGGAGAAGGTGATATTGCTTCTTGATTTGTGTAGCATAGTGCTTTTGTTATCTTTCAATTTCTTTCCATTAGTTTCTTTATCACATTTTCTATCGATCTATCTGGTTGTTTGTGGAGGTGGAAACACCAAAGTGGGGGTTTGACTGAGGCAAACCCCTATATAGCCCCATCATTTTTCCTCTCTTGGTTGTGTGTAGGTATGTATTCATGCAAAGCTAGCTGGTGAATTGGACTTCTCATGAGTTATTCTTTACCACCTTCACTTCCATCATCTCCTCCATCATCTCTTTAGTTATTTCATCCATTCTGCTATTTATCATTTTTTTTAGTACTTTGAATTCTATTTGCTAGATTGCCAATTGGTTTTTTGACATCTTGTACTATACTTTTGTAATTTTTGGCTGTATGGATGTGAATGTCCCAGAGAGACACTAGCATGTTGTGCTATCATACCTGACCCACATTGCTATCCTTGGGTAGAGAGTTGTTTGAGGTATAGTTTGGGTCCCAAAAACCTGCTCATTTAGCCTCATCAAATCTCTTGAGTTAGTAGAGTGACATAGGCACGTGAGAGTGCTCCTCATTCTCTATCCTTGACCTAAAACACTTTCCTAGCTTGAGGTAGATTAGGGTAGCCCTCCACTCTCAGCTCTCCATGACCTAGAGCCTTGGTGTGTTTGGTCCCCCTCTTCTACAGTTTAGTGAACCCGATGTGAAACAATGTCTATCCATTCTTTGTGTTGAGACTTCTTCCTCGCACTTGGTGACTATCATACACTTGGGTGTTTTGATTTTTTTAGGAGCATCACAACCCAATCTATGACCTCCAAGTATGTTGTTAGAAGAAGTGTACGACACCTACCAAGGGAAAAGATGAAGGTCACTGCCAATTTTACTACTGGTTGCATTATTGGATTTTCAGACAAGTTGGGATTTATTGACAAGACTAATCATGTGCCTACTCCTTTGATGTCCCCTATAGATTCATCTATGGATGAGGATGAGGCTGTGGACATTCTTGCAAAAAACCTTTGAGCATTAGAAGGTAGGTTGTTGGACTTATCAAATCATTTGGAGAAGGACCCAAATATGGCAAGTGCTACTAGGCTTGTCAATGAAGTGAGATACATGTTAGGGAAGGATCAAACAAGTATAAAAATCTTTCCTGGCCTCACTGATCTAACTAAAGCATACATCCCTTCATTTAACACGAGATTGGGCACTACCCGAGAAGCAGTACCTAGTGCTTGTGAGAGACATATAAGTGTTTCAATGCCCACTACATCTATATGCATGGCTAAAATAGGCCCCTTGATTAGTGTTTCCTCCACTCCTCAAAAACTCCTCACGGTCAAGGTGAGTAGAACACCCCTTGGCTTTAGTTTCACCCCTCCTACTTCTGGCAGTGGGGGATTGGTGGAATGAGTGGTAGCGGTGGCTTCGGTAGTGGTGGTGGCACTAGTGGTGGTGGTTCTTGTGGAGGCCATGGTAGTGGTTCTAGTGGAAGCCACACTGGTGGTTTTGGTGGTGGTCATAGCAGTAGCTCTAGAGGTGGCTCTGAAGGTGGTTCTAGGGGAGGTTCCACTGGGCCTTTGTCATCTTTTGACCCTGTCATAAATGCTCTTCTTCAGAATATGGATCAGATGTGTGGGAAATTCTTTCCCAGGCTTCCACCCAACCTATCTTCCAACCCTTTTTCTGGCATAGCCCACTATCAGTGATGAATTTGAGCACTCCTTTCCATCAAGGAATGGAGATACCTAAATTTGAGAAATATGGTGGTAAAGGGGATCCACAGACGCATGTATCAACCTTTAATTCTATGTGCACAAATTTCTTCCACATTGATGCTCTAATGGCTAAACTCTTCCCTTGATCACTCAAGGATATAACAATCGAGTGGTACTGTTCCTTGACTGACAATTCTATATTCTCATTTGATCAACTTGTCAATCAGTTTCTCCATCAATTCTAGGCTAACACCGGCTTGAAGATTACCTTGTTGGATCTCATCTGATGTAAGCAGGGAGAACACAAGAAGAAAATTGATTTTAGTACGCATTACCAAGCACTCTTTTCACAAATTTCGTACCCGCTACTTGACTTAGATGTGAAAAAGGTATTCATAGGCAGCCTACAATAGGCCTGGAAAGAGAATTTTTCCCTAATGAAATACCCTTCTTTCACACATCTATATGTTGTGCTGCGAGAGTATCAACAAAAAATGGTTTAGTTCAAAAAATCTCCCTCATGCTCTTGATCTGAAGGAAAATCTATTGTGTCTATTTCAAGAAAAGGAAAGGTTGTTGCAAATGTAGTTGCCACGACTAATGATCATAGCCTCGGACACAACAGAAAGTTTACAAAGCTAGTTGAATCTTATTCTTTTATTCCATAAAATTTATTAAAGGATAATATTATAACATTAGAAAATCCCCAACCTTTGAAGGAGCCTTATCCTAATTGGTACAATGGGAGTGCTTTTTGTTAGTACCATCATGTTAACATGCATGATATCGAGCATTGCATGCGCCTATGTCATGAGATTTAGGATCACATCAATGATGGTACCATCTGTCTTGATGGGAAGAAATAAAATACAAATAAATCAGTATCAAAGGCCAATAGTGAGTTGTAGATTTGCATGGACCCATTTCTGTCTCATTCTACAAACTTGATTATTGACCCTTCTGATGCTTCTCCTAAACCCTCGATATATGTTAATATGGTCTCGTTCACTCCTACTCCTCCCTCATAGCCTGCGACTGGTTCACCAGATGTGACTTTCACCTGATCGTAGGACTTACCTTTGAATAAAAAACCCTCCTCTATACATTCTTGCTCATCTCAATGGAAACATTCTAACATGAGTCCTAGTTGACTCCATGAGTCAATTAAATGTTATTACAAAAGAGGCATTATGGATAAATTCATTATAGAGGGAGGAATATGAGAAAACAAAATCTATCATACATACACATGACTACCTCTCTCTTATGCCATATGGCTCTATAACTCTTTTCGTCTTAGTTGGACCTAGGGCTGTGGATACAAATTTTGATGTCATTCCAGAATATAACCTATTCAGAATGAAGTTGGTCATCCCGTGGCGAGCTTCCATGAATGGAATTTCCTTTGTTATTCACAAATGTTTAAATTTCTCTCATGAAGGTGTGGTGCATGTCATGTTTGTCATTGCTCCTGAGTCTTTCGGTGAGCCTAGCAATGAATCTCGGGCGTTGCCTCCCTCTCCCATTGATTTAACACATGGCACTCCTATGAAGTGCAAGTTTAATTCTTTGGAAGAGGTCTCAACCCTTTCAACAATCTTTATGAAGTCCCTAACTTTCACCCCATAAGAACTAAGCGGGGGAGACCTTGACGGGCCTCCTTCCTTGGCTCTTATTGCAGGGGGGGTCAGAGGGTTCCCCCTTGATATTCTTCCCTTGCAGGCTCATCCACCTTCCTCATAAAATGATCTAGATTGGGAGGCTGATGACCTCTTGGTTGATGAGGACTAGGGTGCACCTGTTCTTTATTTCTAGATTGGATTGTGTGTGTATTTGTGTTCCCCTGTTCTTGCGTTATGTGTTCCTAGATGACCCTTGTCACCCTTGTAGGTGCTTGAATACATGAGTGTTCATGTGTCATAAAACTTCCTCTATTTGTTACACCATTCTTCCTCTATTATGTGTATTGGTTTTCAACAATTAGGGATGATGCAAAGTGTTGGGGGAATTTAGGCTTCCCTTCCATGTTGACCAAATTTTTTTTTTAATTGTGTCTTCTTGTGCATTCTTCATATGGTCTGATATAGTAGGAGGTTGATGATAGTTCATTAATATACTATTATACTTATTTATCTATATTTATGAGTAGCTATGATCCTGAAATATCAAATTTCCTTTGTGTCCCTTGTTGAAGATGAAATTTAACTAGCTATTCCATTTATATTTCCTAGTACATGAATTTGCAACAATTCAGATGTTGCAAAGGGGATGTTTTTCAACCAAGTGCTCTTCCTATTGGCCGAAGTGAATGGTGAGGAGGTGAATTGTATGGGATTGGATTTTGTTTAAAGGCATAATCAACTTGCTTCCCATAAAAAGGAAATGCAATATTCTTAGAAGCATCTACTGACATCCCCCACTATGTTTTCCAACCTCCAATTATTCAGTGCATTTTGATTTACCATCATATCATGATTTTGAAACCCAATTTTTAGTCCACCGAAGAGTTGAAATAAATTTTGTAGGCGAGTTTCATGAAATTCTTAATGTCTAAAAAACACAAGAGTTTCATGACAATCATACTATCTACATATAATTGCAAGTGTGAAAACACTGCATGATATGCAAAGTACAACCCACTATGTTTTCTAGCCTACAATATGAAGGTGGACTTAAATACATTGTTATAGTGCACATAACATAAAGTTCTCATTGCAACAAGCCATTTTACTGTCATACAAATTATTTGTGTTTGTGCATTTATCAAACATCCAATGATACGTTTGAAGAACATAGTAATATAGAATCTATAAATGGTTGGAGGTGTGTATGATCTTTTGTACTAGGATGGGGTATTCAAGATCTAAATCTTAATCAAGTGAGAAAAACCATAAACATTCCATTGAAACTTATACCCAACTCATGTCACCGTCCATGTCATCCTTTTCGTCCATTGAAAAGGGAAACCAAAAATTCCATGTTGAACCAATAGCTATCCATCCTATTTCACTGAAGGAACACCAAAAGTCACTATGTAAGGAATACAATACCCAATGCAAAATTCTATTTCACAAAATGGTAGTCATAGTCTTCTAGTTCCACCCACTTTCACCTCATCCATCCCATGTTTGTCCATCTCATCCATTTCATGTTTTTCCACCTTCATAGCACCTATAGAAATTCAACCATGTCACACACTTGACCTCATTGATTGAAAGCATGACATCATAGATCCTCCTTTTGTGTGAAGATCAAAATACTCCCTCTCATGATCCCAATTCATCTCATCATTCCATTCCATGTCATGACGCCATACCATCTCATGATCGAAGTATGTCAACTCCATACCATAATCATAGTGCATAAATTCATTAAAAAAATATTTCCATCCATTCAATGAGTCAAGACCCCTAAGGTATAAGCATTTCCCTCACATCTCATGATAATCCTAAACTTTTGCAAGATCCCATTCATGAACCACAAACATATAAGCTTGCTTCACCCACCTTTATAAAAGTTGGTTTTCTCGTACAATACCACATGCCTTCATGAGTTCCATTTACCTGCACACCATAATATTAAAACACATGTAATTTCTTACAGCCTTGGCTACATACCTCCTTGTTAAGATGTTGGTAGCTCTTTCAAACAAAAGAGGTCTCCCTTTACATCAATATGTCAACCTCCTCCATCATCTTTTCCATCTATTGTTGGACTGTATCCATGAACCCTTCCACCCATCATGGGCCCATATGTTCCTAATGCATATCCCTAGGTGCCCTTTCAAGAACAACAAAGGCACATACCCTTGAATTCATTCAAACACCTTCCACTTCAAAATCCTCTCATTTCATAAAATCCCTCTATGGCCTATCCAAGCAATTGGGATACCAAACAATAAATGCACAAATCGAAGAATCCACTAAAACCTAAATATCATCATGTCTCACTAAAAGGATATGCCAAAAAAGAGAAAAATATGCTCCAAACTCAAAAGCAAAACACTTCCAAAAAAATGGAAGGTGCCTACTAAGAAAAAATGAAAAGACTATAAAGAAAAATCAAAAGTTAAAACAATGTGGGTTCCAAAGAAAGCAAAAAATCCATGCATTCAAAATAAATAAAAAATAAAAATTGGTATCCCTACTTTCTAATAAAAAAGACTCCATTATTCCACCATCATCCATTCCTCCAAATCTGTTTTTTCGTCCTTATATGCCCAACTTTATTATCCCAACCCACTCTTAATCCTTCAACTTTCACCACCCTTCAAGGTGTGTGCCAATGTTGTTCTTGACTAGATTCCCACATAATGACTCCATTCCATACTTCCATCCAAGCTTCATCCCTCATTCCATAGCTTTAATCCAATCCTTTTCATGAATCCTTAACCCCCTTCTGCCTACCCCTATCCATTCCGTTATCTTTACCAATTTTCCTACCAACATCTTTAAGTGGGAACATGTTAGCCATGGTATATAAGAAACATTTAGTCAGTGGGGTACTATCTTCCACAAAGAGACAATTGAGTCCTCCATTCATATCCATACACCTTCATCAGCTTCAATTTCCATGGCCACTCATATCCATTCATATCCACTAGCTTTCACATTCATAGAAATACCCTTGCTTGTACACTTGGGGGCAAGACTTTTCCATTCATACGATACATTATTGATTATCCTATTTCCACTTAGCCATCATATTCCTTCATTTATATTCAATTCTATCTACTTTATCCATCCACCTTCCTTTGATCTTGCATAAAGTATTGGGGAAAAATACCAAGAAATTGAATCTAATGCATGCTTTATACCATGTGTGTCTTCCATCCTCCATATCACTTGTCATCCATGTTATGTTTCCTTTCATGTCCATTTATCTTCCATATCCATGCCATGTCGTTATAACTTGTCATACCTCTTACCATGGGGGCATGTTATTACTTTGACATGCCATATTTGGAGTCCTCCATAGGTCCTCTATTTCTCCTTTGTATAAGGGTAAACATTTCAGGTTCCCTTGTCATTGGATCCCTCCACCCATAGAATTCCATACTTTGATCCATCTATCTTCATCATCCATATAAGGTGTATCCTTACATGTCCTATCATTTACCCATATCATTTATCCCTATCCATCCATGTGTCCTTTGATTTTGTGCTTGACTAAGGAATAAGATCTTGTTTATCATTATCATTTAAATTCTTATTTATCATTGCATTATCATTGTTATGACTAAAACATTTAAACAAACCATAAACTCTTTAACATACTAAAACATTGGGCTTTACTAAGTCACAATGCATCATGTTTTCCATCCTACAACTGTTTTGTGCACTAGTCCTTATCATATGCATTAGCATTTACATTTTTTCATTATCATGATCTTGCATATTTATCATCTTCATACTACATGCATGAAAGCTTGTGCTTTATCTTAACTCTTGTCTCTTGTATCCATCAATATCATTATCTTTTTATATCTTTTATTTTCTTGTCATATTCCGAGGAAGCTCGAGGATCTCTTCACCTTGTTGTGTACGAAGGAGAGTGAGGAATGGGGCATGAGTTTTTCTTATGTGTATGTATTGAGTCAGTCATCCCTATGATGATTACAAAAATCATAACCAATAACAAAGGGGGAATCGTTCCACTCTATGATGAAAGAAATGATCACTTCATAGCCTTTCCATTCCATTCATTTCCATATCCAACCTTCCATATCCTTTCCTCCCATATTGAATACATTTCATAAACCATTTATATGCTTTCCTTGCATCACATAAATGCATTTCATTCCTTTCTTCTTTGGATCCACCTAGGTCATTCATATTTCTATATCTTGCATATCATTTTCTACGTACAACTCAAAAATGATGAGTTGATAGCATTTCCATTCCATTGATTTGCATATCCAACCTTTCATATCCTTTCCTCCCATATCAAATAATTTACGTAAGCCATTTATATGCTTTACTTGCATCTAATCAATGTGTCACATTCATTTCTTTGTTGCATCCACCTAGGTCATTCATATTTGTAAATCTTGCATATCTTTATCTATCTACAGCTCAAGCATACCTTCATGTATCATTAAAAGATTCACACCATACCATACGAAGAACAATATGAAGGAAATATCAAGGTTATGCAATCAAAGATTGAGGGCTCGAAAGATAAATATCATAACATAAAGTTGTATTCAAGGGTTTTTTTTTAAAAGTATTTTGTAAGACCTATTTTATAGAGAGCCCTAGAGCTTGGGCTAGGGAACGACCTAAATAGTTAGGGCATCGAATAACTTGGTCAAGGAAATTCTTATGGTGGCATGATAGGTTTGGAAGGAAGAATGACAGTTTGGTGAAGGCTGAGATGTTTGATTAGGTTGTAAAAATCAATCGGCAGTAGTGTGAACCACAGGTGTCATCGGTTCCTCTCTCTTAGTCTTAAGGAATTTTTTTCTTGCTTAAGTTTTTGAGTTTCTTTTTTTTTGGTTGTCGGTTCTTGAGAAGAAAGTAAATCTTGTTGTTATCTTTCATGATCTTTGTTATTCTTGGATGTAAATTTGTGAAACCCTCTTTGGACCCTTCTTATGAGTACTTGACTTGGCTGTGATTTGTTTCTGCTAATTGAGTTCTTTAAACAAGTAATGATATAGCTTAAAGGTTTACCCTTGCTTCACTAGTCGAGTCTCTTTGTTCAATAGGGTTAAAATGTATAAAGTCTATTATTGCCTTCGAACCCTAGATACAATGTTGGGTATTGAGTCAAAGCTGATTTCTTTTCATTTTGTTTGGGTAAAGTTTTTATTATCTTAGATTTGTAACTTAATCCATGTTGACATTGTGGTTAGTTATTGTCAAGCTTCATTCATATGATTACCATTGTTGGTTTGCATTGTGTCAAGTGTTAGTTGTTCCTTTTATGGTTCATTTTTTTTTATCATTTGGGAACACAAGTTATACTTTCAAATATCTTTATGATATATTGTTATATCAAGAAAACATGCATTGTTTCAAGGAAGCATTAATTAAAATTTGTTAAAAACATTTTAGTTTTGTAATTGTTAACTATTAAGGGATGGTTAGAGAAGAAAGTTACTTTTCAATTTGAAAAGATACTCCAGTTTAGTAATCCAAAATATTATATATATATATATCCTTCCATTTATTCTTTCAAAAAGATGGTGACCAAAAAAGAAGTATTATTCTCAGTTTAGAAATGGAATTTCATTGATTCATATTTGAAAGTGATTTGGATAGCACATTCAATGCTTTGTGAAATTAATCAATTATGTTGTACTTAAACTTCTAGCTCTGAATCTTGAGTGATGCGAGATCATAAAATGTTGTAAAATAAATAGAGGTGATACTTTGTGTATCATTAAAGCAATGATTGAAAATGTTGATATATAGCCAACAAGGCATTGTAAACAACAAGTTTTGAGATTAAGCTAGTGAGGCAATTTTTGAGTGGTTTTTCTACCCCAAGAGGGTTTTCCACTCAAGACAAATATGGTGTTATAGTCTCATTGATGTTTTATGGTTGTGAAGGTTTTTGAATTGCTTTAATATTACTTATCTCAGTCTAATGATTGCATTCAATTCATGAATATGTTAATCATTGCAATATAAAGAGCATATATTGTTCAGATTCATTAAAGGCAAAAATTTATCTAAGACACTGACTAATATAATACTTTCGATTAATGAAGTTTGTTAAGTTGGTTTTAAATGAATTTCCTCCTGTTATCATATTTGTTTTGTTATTTTTGTCTAATTTATTAATTTTATTGATATTTTAATGAGTAGGAGTTACAATGACAATCCATATTGCAACAACTGCAATATCGATTGTCATGGCATTCCATCACCACGAGACTAGATTTATTTGAGGCATTTTATGAAACAGTTCACTATGCTAGCACAATTTTCATTCATGTCTAACAAAGAAATCTAGCAAACAATTCACTACCTTGCTTCTATGGAAAAAATCCTAAAACAGTTTCTTTTGAACAAGCTATGCATGCTTGCAAAAAATATATCAATGCATAATAGTAAGTATGGATTCTCATGGCTTCAAACACCATGGCTAAATAGTAAATATGGATTGTTGAAAAATGTATCCAAGCATAATTGAAAATATGGATTTTCATTGCATTCCACCACCATCATCTTGGAATTCCATGACAAGCCATAGAAAAACAATAGAAACACTTCATTTCCTACTCTATGGCTTGTCATGGAATTCCAATCACCATGGTGTTGCAATGCCATGACAATCTATATTTGCTATTATGCTTTGGTAGTAAACACTTAATGTTTTCCAACAAGCATATACATGCACAATAGGATTCCAAGTTGGAAAACATAGTGTGAGGTGAGTATATGTCTACAAAAAAAATAGTGGGAACCCATAGATAAGCTTAGAATGCCTTTAAATTCAAACTCCATATCGATACAACAAAGCAAGTATATTATAAGCTCTGATGTTTAACTTGCATATTTGTATTCCAGATTTACAAATTTCTTTTGGCAGTTGAAACATGAAATTTGTTGCGTTGTTTGGAAAAGAGAGGGAAGAAAATTATTTAAATTAGTTTATAAATGCACCTGAGACTAGTTCATGTGATCATTTTGCATACATGGCATGGATAGGAAATAACAATATCAAGAAAAAACAATGTAAACTAACCCCATAAAACAATAGATTTATTTCAAAAGACTAATCATTTCATTATAATGCAAGAAATGAATCAGATACTGAAGACAATCTTTGAATCTTACCTAGGAGGATATGGGTTGCTTCCCAATCCTCAGCCCATAAAGTTCCAAAGTTATCACAAAAAACTAATAGTAATACTAATCTTGTCATTCTAATGCAAGCAATAAAACAAACAATGAAAATGGTTTTTCAATATTACCTAATCACTATGGGTTACCTTGCACTCTATAGCCCCCAAAAAAGAATAAAAATGCAATAGAACAAAAAAATTGAAGTGCACAACAAAGAATACACTTCTAACAATGATTATGGTATGATGCATGGAAGCTTACAGAGCACAATGTGAAATGGATTCTTGTTGTTAGGTTTAATGAAACCATAGACCATAAAATATCTACAACACTCTAAAGTAAATGGTGATTAATTGAAGTGCACAGCAGAGAATACACTTCTAATAATGATTATGGTATGATGCATGGAAGCTTACAGGGCACAATGTGAAATGGATTCTTGTTGTTAGGTTTAATGAAACCATAGACCATAAAATATCTACAACAC
This sequence comes from Sequoia sempervirens, assembly GCA_007258455.2. NCBI lineage: Eukaryota > Viridiplantae > Streptophyta > Pinopsida > Cupressales > Cupressaceae > Sequoia > Sequoia sempervirens. The sequence continues at coordinate 27,261 of VDFB02205797.1, forward strand.
TCTAAAGTAAATGGTGAAATACATATAAGATAATGGATAGTGTGATTACAAGTTGGAAAACACAGTGTGAGGTGAGTATATGTCTGCCAAAACACAATGGCATGCCTTATATAAGCAATCATACATAGAAATAGTTCACAAGCCATGTCATTCCATTCACCATGGTGTTTGAATTCCATGACAATCCAGATCTACTAATATGCTTTGATAGTAAACACACTATGTTTTCCAACAACCATTTACATGCATAGTGATTGGAAGTTGGAAAACATAGTGTGAGGTGAGTATATGTCTTCCAAAACACATAGAATTCCATAGATAAGAAATCATACATAGAAACAGTTCATTTCCCTATCTATAGCTTGTCATGTCATCCCAATCACCATGGTGTTGGAATGCCATGACAATCCAAATCTACTATTATGCTTTGATAGTAAACACACGATGTTTTCCAACAACCATATACATGCATAGTGTGATTGCAAGTTGGAAAATACATTGTGAGGTGAGTACATGTTTGCCAAAACCCAATGGAATGCCATAGATAAGAAATCATACATGGAAATTATTCATTGCCTTGTCTATGGCTTGTCATGCCATTCCAATCACCATGGTGTTGGAGTGCCATGACAATCCAGATCTACTATTATGCTTTGATAGTAAACACACAATGTTTTCCAACAACCATATACATGCATTCTATAATTGCAAGTTGGAAAACAGAGTGTGAGGTGAGTATGTGTCTACCAAAACACAATGGAAAGCCATACACAAGCAATCATACTTTCAGATAGTTCATTTCCTTGTCTATGGCTTGTCACGACATTCCAATTACCACGAAACCACATTTATTTGAGACATTTTTCAAACTATTCACTACCTTGTCTCTATTGTTGCTTACTATTATGCTTACTAATATGCTTTCATAGACAAGGCAATGAACTATTTGAAAAAATGCCTCAAACAAATGTGGCCTCTTGGAATTCCATGACAAACAAATACAATTTGCAACTGCAATTATCACTCCAATATGAATGAATTAGTATCTTTCACAATAGTATTTGGTTGCATAGGTGGAGTTCCCTATAGTTGTGGGTATAGTTTCACAGTATATTGTTGATACCTCTACTGAAGATGACAACATATATCTATGAGCCAAATTGCATTGCTTGTTAAATAAGGTGTATCCCATTTTCTAACAAAATTTGGTTAGGGGTCTCCATCTACAACTATCACTCTAATTATCATTATATATCTGCAATTATTTTGTAAAAATAGTGTGAGATGAGAATGCCTGCCAAAACATAGTGACAAGCCATAGATAACCTGGAATCCCACATAGAAAAAATTCACTTCCTTGTCTATGGCTTGGCATGACATTCCATTGACCATGAGACCAAATTTTTTTCAGCCATTTTTCCAAATAGTTCACTGCCTTGTCTCTATTGTTGCTTACTATTATGCTTTCATAGACAAGGTAGTGATCTGTTTCAAAAAATACCTCAAACAAATGTGCTCTCATGGAATTCCATGACAAAAAAACACAATTGGAAGTTGCAATTATCACTCTATAATGAAGAAATTAATATATTTCAAAATAGTACTTGGTTGTGTAGGTGGAGTTCCCTATAGCTGTGCATATAGTTATTACCTATGCAGTGCGAACTAACTACATAACTGCTTTAAGGTTGACTATGTAAAAAACCTGTATTGTAATTTAAATTTTTTCATCTATCTATGAGCATCTACTTATTATTTATACAATGTGAAGTAATCCTTTCAGTTTGAAAGATGTGCAATGCAATGAAATGGAAAACACTAGGTTTTTATAAAAATGCAACCCACGTCACAACATACCCAAACCCTCGTGGTTTTCAAGCCTGTATATGTATGTGTGCATTACAAATAGCAAGAACACCAATTTCTTGACATTATCACCAATAATAAGTAAACTTGTTCAAAGTGGGGAAACACAGTGTTAACGCTTCTTAATTGTGCAGGTGAAGTTCCCTATAGTTGTGTGTATAGTTATTACCTATGCAATGTGAACTAACTACATATCTGCTTTTAGGTTGACTATGTAAAAAACCTATATTGTAATTTAAATTTTTTCATCTATCTATGAGCATCTACTTATTAGTTATGCAATGTGAAGTAATCCAAGTTTTGGTTTGAAAGATGTGCAATGCAATGAAATGGAAAACACAGGGTGTTTATAGAAATGCAACCCACATCACAACATACCAAAACCCTCATGGTTTTCAAGCCTGTATATGTACATGTGCATTACAAATAGCAAGAACACCAATTTCTTGACATTATCACTGATAATAAGTAAACTTGTTCAAAGTGGGGAAACACAATGGTAATGCTTCTTGGAAAACAATGGGTGTTTATAAAACAATGCCTTTCATTACATTCCTGAGGTCTAAATAACACTTGTAAATACATTCATTTTCTTTTCTAAAATTCTAAGATGCAAAACACTGGGTTTTACAAAACCTGTAACCCACTTAAAGTTTCAAAATAATTTACAAACAAAAACCCTCATAACATTTCAAACCCCTTTACAACTAACAACCCAAATGACTAGAAACCCCTCAACTCACTTTTTCATATGTTTTCTAAACCTGCAACCCACAACAAAAGCGCAACTATATACAAAACCTGCAACCCACAACAAAAACACAGCTATATACATATAAAAAGGCATGAAACAATTCATAAAAGCATTCACCATTGCATATACTCGATTAGAAACCCCTCACCTCAAGTCGACTGGTCCTCTCCCCTGCCTGCATTGTGCCCTTGCTCTCAAACCTTTCGATTTCAACCTGTAGAATGAGAAAACCCAAAGCACAACGTGTTGACCAAGCATTACATACAAAAAGGCATGAAACAAAACATAAAAGCATTCAACATTGCAACACTTAGTTAGAAACCCCTCACCTCAAGTTAGTTGGCTCTCTCCCTTGCCCATAGTTCGCCCTTGCTCTCAAACCTTTCAATTTCAACTTGCAAAATGAGAAAACCCAAAGCATAGTGTGTTTCCCAAGCATCTTCAAAGAACAGTACCGGTTACAATTTAAATCGCATGTCACCGCCCTTCCCGTGCGTAACTGTTAGCTTGTTGCACAAGGCAAAAGAATGTCGACGTAATTTGCCAATGGGACACCTCCTCACTTCCCATGACGTTTTCTTCCGTCGCTAGTTCCGTCACTTAAGTCATCCGTCTAGCGGGCCCCGCACTATGCCATCTCTTCATGTTATGTATGTTACCATGTATGTTTTTATTCATTTTTGTATGTACATAGGTGTGTTTTGTCTAGTAGTTAGCCGACTCCTAAAAAAATGATATTATTATAATATTATATTATATTATTATTCTTACTCTTTCAAACTTTTTCTCTTAAACCCCTCCTTACTATTCAGTCATGGTAGATTATTCCACTTCTTTTGGCATTTATTTCAAGTATTAACATAGCCACTCTTTCTACATTTAGTAACATTGTGCTACTAAAACTTTAGTATGCCATTAACAATTCTACAACTTGCTCTTTAACTAGTTGTATGCTACTTAAAAACACTTAATTATCAAAACACCCGAGACAAAGATTTCCAAAAAAAAATGAATCATATTTTCCAAAAAAATATGATTAATATTCATTTCTTATAACACGGGAATCACATTTAAAACAATTTTCTTGTTTAAAATATCTTATCATCTAAATTGGTTACAATTTGGTAAACTCTTCTATGAAAATTTAAAATTAAAGGTTGTCACTGTGAATCATTGGGTGTTAAGGACAATTTCTTAAATATGTAAAGGAAGCTAATAGGTTAAAACCTTTAAATCCTTGGCCTTCTAAGATGACAAAACAAAATATACATTATTGTCAAACAATTGAACTATTATTTATCCAACGACATAAGCTTAAACAGTCAAATGTCTAAACAAAGTGTCCATATGTTTCTCTCTATAAATAACCTCCATATACATGAGGGTAGACTAGTTCATTGGCACTCTCGTAGATGATGTTGCCCATATTGCATGCATGCAAAAATTCAGTCAATTTTTATATTGGTGCTCAAAAAAACATGAAAATAGATTTCACAATTCACATATACAGTCACCCAACAATACCACAAAAGTAGATGAATATTGAAACAAAAAGACATCTTAACTGTATGGTTCTAATTGAATCATGTACAAAACATGTTTGTATAAACAAAACAAACTATAGTAGAACCATGAATAATACTTGTTCTTACCACTCATTAAATGACCTGCAATAATTCTGATTAGACTATGTACACATCAATATTTGAGCATTATAAGCCTATGTCCTCAATTGTTCAGACCTTTTATATCATGGAATGTATTAGGAAGTCACTTATACCTTGTACTTACTACCAGGATCACTGCTTCAGCGGCACTGCAAATACTAGGTCTTAACAAGGAAATGGGTGAGAAGACTATCATTGTGGCATGCAAAAGAGGAAAATTGTATTAGAAAATTCAAAAACTTCAAAATGATTATAATTGTATTAGAAATTTCAAAAACTTCAAAACGATTATATTGCAAAATTATAGATGGAATGAGGTTGATTTGTGACTCTATAAATACTTATAGAATGAAGTTGTGACATAAAAGAAGCAAGCCGTAACATTTATCACAGACATAATTAACTTAGGGGGGAAAAATCTCAAATAGATTGGTGGCCTGATATGCAGATTGATGAGTAACGCAATGGTTACATCTCAAATCCCATGCCTTCCAAATAAAAAAATGTATATACTAAAACATGAAATTTCATATGACTGCTTACATAAAGATCCTTCTAAAATTGAGAAAACTAATTACAAAAGAAGAAAGCAAGTGTTGCTGGTAGCAACATCAGTTACTGATATTATGTAGTTAAGGTTACAGTAGCAAGGAGCTATATTTGAGGATGTATGAAATCTAATCTGCTCATTTCTTTCATAAGATGAGGCCACTATGGCCTGACAAAATATATTTGATCCACATTGAAATCTTGTCCTACAGTTCTCTCATGTCTTCCTATAGAATTAATAGAAGCAAACAGGTCTGTTTTAATTGCAGGCAAAGATTGAAATGATTGGGCGATCTTCTAGCCTTGCTCTTAAACGTCTTGAATGTTCCCCCAGTTTAGTTAATCTTGGATTAAGAACAACATTCATAATTGGAAGGATTTACTGTTCAAAAAGGACTAATTTTCAAGGAAAGCTATCCAAACTCCATCGAAAAAACCCAAATTGTTATTTGTCATGGTTGATCAGTCTTCAATTTTGTTAGTTCTGTCATTTGAATTTTTCAGACTATTAGCGATTGAAGGTTTCTGTCTATTGTGTTTGTGTTGAGCATTAGAAGTAGGAATGATGGTCAAAACAAATAGAGATACCCCAATTGCAGGGGTTTACTCCAATAGAAGGCAGAAGAATGCATTCTAGATAAATGATGACTTCACATGCTTTCCATGATCAAGAGTGTAATTAGGATCAATGTGTTATCAAACACTGGAAAGAAAATGACCAGGGCTTTTTAGGTACTATTTAGAAGAGCCTCTTGAAGTATCTGGTGACCATGGTCGGTCAAGGAAGAGTTTGTGTGCTATTGGATTTTTCATAGAATTTCCTATTTCTCAGATGAGCTCCTTGTCCAAGTTGTAAATGGAAATGTGCAAGTTACGTTAGAAGTTCAACTTTCTCTGCTGAAAAAGAGGTCAAACTTGTGGTGGGTCATAAGAATTTGGAAAATTGTTGGGGTCAAGGGTAGAACTACTCTGTGAGTCTTCACGCCTAACCTGTTTTGAGACATATTCCATACAATTTTCAATTCTCTGCAGAGGTAGAGGATGGACTCAAGATCATGAGGATGATGGATTTCAAGGGTCGACTTAGGTAGGAATTGAACTTCAATATATACAGGGCCAAATCCAGTGGCAAAGATTAAGTTAACAACGATCTGATAGCTTAATGTGTTTTATTTCCTCAATCACCAACATTATTTTTTGTGGGGCGAGGGATATGCCATCTGTTGTAAACTAAGGTTGCTGTGATCTATGAACATAAGGTAAAGGACCTGGTAGCTGAGCTGGCCATGTTTAGGGTCTGATAAGGAAATGATATGAACTCCAAATGATGTAAGGAAAAGTGCAATTAATAAGATTACTCAATGAAAAAGCTTATATTTTAGTTTAGCGTATTCAATTAGAGGGGTAAAAATACATTTTTAGTTGAATTGTTTTAGCATATTTCAAAATATGCTATAAGGTTAAAAAGTTATGGTGGTCTTAAACTTGTGAATATCGCTATTTAATTGTTATACATCTTTTGCGCCATCTTATGATTGGATCTTGTGTACTATTATTGAGTACAAGTTGTTCAATAAAATAAGATTACTACAACTTTTTTTAATCAGTCCTCATTTTAAAAATTGGCTACTAATATCAACACGTCCTATCACAAATTCGAGATAAATGATGACCTTCACATGCTTTCCATGATCAAGAGTGTAATTAGGATAAATGGGTTATCTAACACTAGAAAGAAAATGACCAGTGCTTTTTAGGCACTATTAAACTTGATTTTGTAACTTAATTTGGAACCCATAATGTTTTTAGTGCGAGTGTGTAAAACCCAAATGGACTATCAAAAATAAGATCAATTAATTTTATTTTTTAAGAAAAAATGTAAGTTCACTACTTATCACAGACAATAGAATAATCCTGGCTTGAATAGGGTATTAACCATAATACATAAGATATGAACCTTCTATAAGATTCAAAACAATATTTAAGAGATGGGCCAAATAAGATGAAGATTACTACAACTTTTAGTCAGTCCTCGTTTCAAAATTGGCTACTAATATCAACACATCATATTACAACTATTGGTGCATGCTCAACTAATCCCTTTTCCCTAATCTTTTTACTTCAAATTTTGAAGATATTGTGGGAGTTTGCAATGTTGTTGTAGTCAGTCCTCATTTTAAAATTGACTACTAAAATCAACACATCCAATCACAACTATTGGTGCATGCTCACCTAATTCCTTTTACCTAATCCTTTTTCCTTCAAATTCTGAAGATATTGTGGGAGTTTGCAATCTTATGGCCTTGTGCGTGACACAAAATAAGACCGCTGTAGTATTTGAACACACCATGTTTTTTTTGTTTTGAATGTTTCTTTGAATTGGAGTAAATCTAAGTATCTTTTCTCTTTGGTTGTTCTTGATTTAGAAAGAAACATCAAGTTTGTGCTTTACGTCATATTAACAAGATGTATATTTAGGGGGGTTTAAATCCAATCTAGTCATGTATGCCATTAATTAAAGTTACTATGGCATGATAATTTTGTGCTCTCATTTTTTCTTTCCATTTCCTAATATCACTGTGATCTTAGGATGTAATCTTCTTTTTTCCTTCATTCTCTAAATATATTTGTATGGATGGTACTATGGGGATGGTTGAAGCACAACTCTATTTTACATTTATGGTTTAGTTTTTTGTTTGTAAGCAAGGTATGACATGGATTAGGTGCAGGAATCTTGTTTGTCTTGCCGCAAGGATACACAATTCCTAAATCCTACAAATTAATGTTCCCCTACACCAACAACACAGTTGAATATGAAGCATTGATAATTGGAATCAAGATAGTTGTTGAATGGAAAATCATAGAATTGCTAGTCTATGGTGACTCACAACTAGTCATCAACCAAGTCAATGATGATTATCAAACAAAGGATGACAAGTTGCTGCCCTATAAGAGGATGGTGGATGATTTCAAAAAGTACTTTGTTGAGATGAAGTTTGCACAAGTTCCCAGAATAGAAAAGAAAGTTGTAGATGCAATGGCCACCATTGCTTCTCTCTTGCAGGTACCTGAACAACGAAGACGTTATGAATTCCTAGTAGAACAAGTGTCCAACCCAGCCTATGAATCTATCCAGAATCCCAGGTGATATGCCATATTGTCAACCCTCAAATTTCCCTCTATGGAGAGATCCATACCTACTTGCAAGACAATGCCCTTCCAATTAACTTATCTTGAAGCCAAAAATGAAACTTCATTCGACAAGCAGCTTGGCACACCCTAATAGCTGATGTGCTTTATAGATGAGGTTTGGATGGTACTCTTCTTCAGTGTCTAGAACATAATGAAGTTGAAACCGCTTTACAAGAGGTTCGAAGGTATTTGTGGCACACATTCAAGTGGCTTAACCTTAGCTAAGAAATTATTACAATTGGGGTATTACTGGCCGAATATGGAGAAAGAGTCATTTCAATATGTCAAAAGGTGTTCCAAATGTTAAATTCATTGAAACTTGATACATGCCCCAACACAAGAGTTGCATCCTTTCACAGCTACATGGCCTTTTTGTCAATGGGGATTGGACCTTGTAGGTAAGATTCACCCCTCTTCCTCCAATGGACATAAGTTTATAATAACAACCACCAAATACTTCATCAAGTGGATTGAAGTTGTTCTTCTAATCACTATCACTGAAAAACAAATCTCATCATTCATCTTGAATTATCTCATTTGTTGATATGGTGTTCCTCAATCTCTCATTACAGACAATGGCCGACCCTTTAAGAATCAAGATGTTGAAGAGCTCTGTGAAAGATTCCATATCCAACATCTATTTTCTACACCTTACTATCCCCAAGGGAATGGCCAAGTAGAGGCCTCAAACAAGACTATCCTAAAGATTTTGAAGAAAACCGTCAATGAAGTTGGACATGATTGGAATGTTCATCTAAACCCGACTTTGTGGGCTTACATAACCAGTATTTGTACCCCGACAGGAGCAACACCCTATTCTCTAGTCTATGGATTAGAAGCTATTCTACCTATTGAGGTTGATATACCATCCTTATATGTGTCACTTAAAGGGATGATTTCAAACTAGGATTCCAGAGTATCTAGGCTACAAGAATTAAAATTGTTGGATGAACACCGACAACATGCAGTTGATCACCTAAAAGCTTATCAATAAAGGATATCTAGGAGCTACAATCACAAAATAATATCTATAGCATTTCAGGTGGGCAACTTAGTCTTAAAAGAAAATCCTCGCAATCAATAAGATCAAGAGAAGAATAGGAAATTTGAACCTAATTGGTTGGGTCCCTTTGTTATAGCATCAATCTTTGGATCAGGAGCATATCAGTTATCCACACTAGAAGAGGATCTATTTGATGAACCCCTCAACAACTTGCATCTCAAAAGGTTTAACACCTAACTCATCCAGTGCATTGGTAAAGGTCCTAGAAAAATACCAAAAACATCAAAAAATGTCCTAAAAAAAATATACAAAAAAATCAAAAAATTCAAAAATCCAAAAAAAATTAGAAAAAAGGATTGAAAACAGTAAAGAAAAAATATCGTCCTCTAGTGAAAACCACTTCGGTGGTGCTTTGGGCAAGTACCTTGGTGAAAACCTGGCAAATAGGCACCTTGTGTAAAATAAGCATTCTCCATCTATCTTGGGCTACATGACTTGCTCTACATCATTCATCCATCATGCTTCCATCTCTACGTTTGTCATGCTTCCATGTTCGCATCATAGTTGGATCCAATGTTTGTATCAAGGCATCCCCTGGCATTACTCGGCCCATTCTAAAAATCAGTTTGTCTTATTGTATCACACAAGGGGCATGTCTTACATTGGATTGGATTCTTGTACATTTTCAAGGTCGAAAAATAAAAAATCCAAAAACATTCAAAACATATCAAAATCCCAAAAACATTCAAAACATATCAAAATCCCAAAAATAGGTCAAAAGGTCAAAAACATAGTATTCCTTCGAACTACATCATCTCTAAGCTTTGAATGTAGGCAAGGGTGATCTTTGATTGTCCCCCGAGACATTTAGGTCATTCTTTTAGGTAACCATTATGTTCATATTTTCATCTTGTAAATCTTGGTCATGTCATCAATCCAACTACGTGGTCTTTGTGTGTATAATGTAGGCAAGGCTAATCTATTGATCAGCCCCTGAGGACCCTAGGATAGGTCTTTAGGTTAGGTCTTGGTCATCGTGGTCATGTCTCACCCTAGACTGGGGACAAAATCCTGCACTCACTAGGGGCAAATAAACTTTGAGCTTGAACCAATAGGAAAACAGTCGTCGAACCAATGTTATAAACACAAATTTCAAATGGATGGTGATCTTTTTGAATCAAGGGTTTATCACATTAAACATGAAAGTTCAAATTGTTCTACTTTGATTTTTGTTATCATATCTCTCGAGTCCTCGATGATGTATCAAACTAGAGGAGCAAGGAAGGAGTATGATTTTTCTTTGTCTTCTTTCTACGAGTTGATCATTATTACTATGCAAGTTGTCACGAGATGTGCACTAAAAAGTATCACTAATTACATTCTGAATTTGCATAGGAAAAATATTAACTCTTGTTTGTTTACACAAGCAATGCTCAGGTCATCTCGGTTTAATTATACTTAGATGCTTGTGTTAACTTGCAATTT
>VDFB02205797.1:38650-57961 GCA_007258455.2 Sequoia sempervirens
ATATGTTTCTGAAACAAGTAGTGGCACTGCATCCCATTTAGCAACATATCCAAGTTCTTGATTGTTGCATGCCTAATCAGAGTTTCCCTCAATGCACTCAGTGCAAAAACAAGAGTAATCCCTTGTGTCTAATATCCATCCATGGTGACTATCTCCTAACATAATGCAAAGATCTTGTTTTTTCTACCCTCTTGCATCCATGCATCAATCTTCTATCCACACCTAGATACATATGTACAACAAAAACTTATGTGAACAAATATGTATATATATATATATATATTTTAAATTTAAATAAATTCAAATTTTTGATTTAATGTAATTTATACATACCCGATATCTCCCAAAACACTCTATGTGGAATGTGTCGGTTTGTTCTTGAAGATGTGTTGACCACATTTGATGCAAAGTGTTTCTTGCACCATTCAACAACATCATGTGCATTGTCTAGATGATCTTCTCGATAACTCATTTGATGCTTTCTTAAAGCTCATTTGATGCAAGCTCCTGCTCCATCATGCTCACCCTTTCCATGCCCACTCTCAAAAAAACTCCAAACATGTGGTATTTGTGGTAATTTTATGATATCTACAAAGTGCATAGAATGGTCGCGGAAGATTTGAATTGTGCCTTCACATACATCCATCCTAATTCTCATACAAAATGATTTTCAAATTTGACACCCCTACTTCTCAAATTCTCAAAATATTGTAAAACAATGTTACCAAAAAGTGTAATATGCTCTTTATCATCACTAATATAAAAGTGATATTCTTTTTTAATGGCTCGCTCTTCATCTGTACTCTCAACACCATCCAATTCTGATTGTGCATGTCGATAACACACATGAACCATAATAGTGATCTTCTTTGAAAAGTAATACTCTAATTGAATCTCCTTTTGATGTACAAAGGAGTAATTTTCTGCAAAGTCAACTACTGATAGAATTGTTCCATGTGGAAAAGTATCTCTCAATGTTTGGAATTGTTGTGCTTGCCACTTAGCAAAAAATGAATGATGTATGTATGGTCGTATCAAATTTCCCCGAAATCTCCATAAATTTTTCCAATGGGAATCTCCTCTTCTACATAGTTCAACCTTTGTGGATTCTTTCCCAAAATTTGTTTGCAACTTTACATACTTAAAATCTCGGTCGAAAATATGTGAATAACTAATAAACCACTCTTTGATCAATGAAACATTACATCAAAGAGAATCCAAATAACTTGATCTATGAGAAATTGAAACAAATAAACTCTCTAGAAATAATGCTTACCTCTTGCAATTTACCGTCTTTGTTAGGTCAATATCCTCAATTCTTAAAGGAAATTTAGCCAAATTTCCACATGTCTCACAGATTCCTTTTATGCAGTTTATTTGAGGTCCATTTTCATGATCACATAATATAGACTTTATGGACAAACTTGCCTATTTAGGAGGTGCATTTTGAAACCCACATCTTTCTTCTCTCATTTTTTGAAACACCTGATAGTAGAGATCAAATTCAATATGATATCTACAACAAGTTTCAAAACTTGTTTATCTTCACATAATATGGCTTTAACCTTTGAAACATTGTTTGCCCAAACTTTATATGAGGATATGCATTACAAAAGTTCATATACATCTCAAATTGTGTTATGTCTAGCTAATGTTTGATATGATTTTCATAAATACTAGGTGTAATCCTATATCTCATAACATCTCTAGTATTTGATGATGGACAAGTTTGATCATGCCAAAAACTTGAGACCAAGTTCTTAACAACATCTTCAACTCGTCGTAATGGGAGCTCTACACATAATTGCCCAATTGCCTTCTAAACTCTCATCCAAAACTTTCTTTTTTTTTTATATTTTATCAATGTGGCTCTACCTATAACCAATTTCAGTTGAAAGTGCTGACATTTTTCTTTTTCTCTTGCTATATCTTGATGTACAATGATGCCGGGACATCACCCTTCTTGTAGTGGCTCTATCCACGCTTCTCGAGATCCTTTCCTTAAATGGAATCTAAACCATTTTTTAACATTTGAACAATATCCTTTTGTAATCCCATGTGTTTCTTCTTATTTGATGATGAATGGACACCCAACAATTGTAATGACTCTTGAGCTCATCACTTAAGAAGTAAACATGATAACAATTGGGTTTTTCAAGTGTATCAAGATGATTGAAATGATGATTGATCATTCCATTTACAGATTTATTCATTGACCTCTTTCTCTTATTATAAGGCTGGTTGGCATAATATTTGAGTTTCTCCATATCCATTTCAAGTAAATGATCTAAATTTCTATGAGAAATTTGTTTACCCACCTTCTCAACTAGTTTTATATGCTCATCCATACCTGGAGTACGGGGAAGTGATCCCAACTCCTCTCCAACATACATTGTTTCAACTTGTGCCTCCTCCCTATCTTCAAGGACCATGCATTCTTGAGCAGATTCATTTGATCCAATGTCTACATTTGGCTCTACTTGAGCATGAAAACTTCCCCGCTTGTTGAGCCCCTTTCCTACACACATGTGTCGCAACATTTTGCAAACAAAATGAGAGATGATGTTAAATATATAAGTGAAGTTTATGTATGCAAGCAAACAAATTGATAAACATGATGAGCTATAAGTGAGAGAAGTTTGTGCTATTTTATATGCTCATCCATACCAGTAGAAGGAAGTGATCTTGACTCTCCAACAAGCATTGTCTGAACTTCTGGGTCTCCTCTCCCTAAACTTAGCAACCATTTGTTCGCCAACGGGATCTCGCTTTGATCCAATATCTAGATTTGGCTCGACCGGGCCGCTTGAGGAATCCCTAGAGCATAAACATAAAAAAATAAAATTTTGAGAAAATTGAAGTGATGAAAATAAAAAATGAAAGACACAAACACTGTAAATATTGAAACAAAAAGAATTGGCTTAAGGAATTGGAGTCAAGGATCATATAAACATTGCAACTTGAATGACCAAGATGACTTGAGGATATTTAAAAATATTTATAGTCATTTAAGTGCAATGATGGTTAGAAACCTTCAAGGTAAGAGTACTAAACACACACTTGAGAGTGAGAGAGAGAAGAAACAAGCATGCACCTTGTTTCTTTCTATGATAATTTTCCAAGTTTTGATCACGCCTCTTTTGTTCTTCTTCTTTTGACAATTTTCGTTGAGATGCATTTTTTCTTTTCCTTTGTTGTCCCATTTTCTTCTTCAACTTAAAGATGACTCTAAACAAGTCCTCTACCAACTTAGTTAAATTATCCTCCAAATTTTTCCTTGATTGATAAAATGAAAAGTTGTCCGTTCCACATTTGCCTCCTTTGATAAATGTGCAAAAAACTTCTCCAAAATCTAATGGGTCCAAGTGAATCAAAAATTATTCAAGTGTACATGGAATAACTAGATCCTCTAGTTTAAATGAATCAAAGTAGTAAAACAAAGTTCGTAAGTTATTTCATTGTGGAGTTTGTTGTTATTTAATGCATAGGTATGCACGCATATCTAGTAATTTAGAATTTTGTTAAAGTGTCAAAAATGTATAATAGAGGTATAATTTGAATTGAATTTTCTTAATTATATTTGAATTGAATTTCAAGTTAGTTGTCGAAAATGTATAATAGAGACCGTATAATTTGAATTAAATTTTCTTAATTAAACATTTGAATTGAATTTCAAGTTACTTGTAAGAAATGTATAATAGCTCGATATAATTTGAATTGAATTTCAAGTTACTTGTCAAAAAGATTATATCTTGTTCTCAACTCAATGGTTCATGTTGCTTAAGTCATTTTAAAAAAAATATTTATTGTGATCAACACGAATGAACTTAATTATAAAATGGCATCGATTTCCCTAAAATTCTACTAGAGATCAAATGTATATTGAATATAAGGAAATGTAAGTTGTAAGAGGTCATAAAAAAAAGAAAACATGTATGTATATTGAATATTTAAAGCAATCACATACATATATTATGTGTAAACATATTTAAACCATAAGCAAACACATGTACATATATGTAAAAGAATTCAATACATATAAACATAACACATATTATAAGCAAAGCGGCAAATGTATGTATATATCATATAAGAAAATATATGTACATATATCATAAAAGCAAAATTTAAATTAAAGATCATCTAATGTCGAATACTAAAGATCAAAAAACAAGCAAATGTATGTCTATATCATATAAGCAAGTGTAAGAGATCATCAAATATCAAATACTATTTTAAAGATCATCATATATAATCAAATACACATGTGATAAAGATCATAAATCTAGAATGCATGGCCTAATAAGAATGTCTACTCCTAGAGGAATGGCCATCTGAATGAGAATGGTCCTGCTCTGATGGATGTGCCGAGCCCTGCAAATAAAATTGTGTACAAGATGTGTTAAATACATATAATTTTTATTAAATAAATTTTATGAAAGTTATTTTAAAATGAACTTGTATTTTTAAATATCAATCTACAACTTGTATTTATCTATGCATACATAAATATATATTTTATGAAAACTCACATGTCCACCGATAGCAGATTCATCCACAGAGTCACATCGATCATGCACACGACTGGACCAAGGCTAGGAGTGATATGAGGTATGTCCACCTATAAAAATATATATACAATAACATATATCAACCTAAATGAATATCTAGTTTAAAAAGAAATTTAAAAATAATGAAAAAAGAATTGAAACATGCACATGCACACATACATGCACATCATCTGATATCAGATGACCTAAGTCCTCTGAAACATTCACCTCCACCATATGGACCAAACGATCAAGCGGCGAATCAATATCTGCATCCATCTGATCTATCCCATGTCGTGCCATAAATGATGAATGTAGAGGACTATGAAGGTAAGATGGCATTGGTGATGATGAACCAGAACCAATCAACATATCAGTAAAACCCATAGTCTGTGCAGCTACCGTATGAACTGTAGGTGGATTCTGATGCAAACTAGTGGTCGGCTGAGAGTGATGGGATCTTGGAACTGAACGACGTCTACGTCTCAAATGATCTCTAACATGATCTATAATGATCCCATTGTCTGATGCAATGTGGGCATATGCCTCCAACAGGTCCTCAACCAAACAATGTAGAGTCATGTGTGCCATATCTCCTGCAAGTGCATCAAGCTGTGTAGGAGTAGGGATGCCGGTCATTGTAAAAGGATCCATGGTGGTTCACTGTGCTGAAAATGGTGTGGATCGGGAATGTCTAGATATCAAATACTGACCTACACGATCATCAGATATCCTAGTGGTGGCAGCTGCAATGTCACCTACAGTGTCAATTGCTTCCTTTTGGGAAGCAACAACAACCTCATCTGCTATGGGGGCTAGAACTGGGGTGAGAGCAGGAGACCTATCACCAACTAATACCCTAAACATTGGGGGTGGTCTATCTGCTCGACGATAGGTGGGCCTATCAGCAATCCTACCACGACCAACATATGGTGGAATGTCTAGGTAGTTAACTTTGAGGCCCAAATGGACCTCAAGATACAATCACGAACAAAATACAATGGAATCGGTCATTGTTTGGGTATATACCATGTGCTCTAGAAATCGGGTAGATCAATGAGGCCATAGCATGATCAACACATCTAGTGACCTGGTATCCCCTAACCTTATGCACATTTTGATAAAATGGAAAACAAGTGGCTTTTATCATTTCTTTGGTGACACTATCTTGTATTTGTTTAAGGGGAACGTCACCATGTACTTCTTCCCACATGCGGGAAAGAATAGCAGTCACTCTGTCTTGGGAATATGCACTAGTCCTCTCAAGTTCATCTTTTAGTTTTTCTAGACTATGCAATATTAACATGCATGGTTCACTATATATCCCTGGGTTTGCACCTTGTGCTAATGAATCTCTTAATTTTTTTATCTCATTACTAGTATTTGCAAACAAAGATTCTAGCACAGGTGAAACATGATCTACATTTTCCATGTTATATATATACAGTACACCTAAAAAAACAATAAGACTTTGGTAAATAATATATCTAGATAAAAAGAATACAAATATAAAATAGAACTTGTAATTTAATTCATCTACTCATCAATAATATTTTCATACTATTAACTTGATTTAAAAAGAATTGGAAGACAACTATAATCTATAACATAACATCCTTAAATGGTTCAAATTTTAAATGAAACGATGAAAGAAAGAATAAGAATATAAAGATTAAAGTATAAAATCATTTGAAAATAATTGGGGATAAAAATATTTAATCTAATAGTTGTTAACATAAATGAACTTCAATTATATAGCCTTGAGAACATCAAAAAATTATAGAACATCAAAAATGCATCATTAAATGTATATTAACATCATCTACACTCTAATTAAAAATATTAAAAACAACACGGAATACAAAGAGATGAAATTAAAAAGTTCCAACTAATGATGTTATAATAATCCTCCCCAAGTTGATCCTCTCATCCCAATCATCATACTTAATGTTTTGGTACTTGAATGTGTTGGTACTTGAATCATGTTTTGGTACTTAATGTTATGTTTTTTAAGAGGAAGCATTTTCTCTTTCTATTACCATAAAGATTATTCTTGTTTTTGTAACTTAGTATTTCTGTTTGTAGATTTTCAACTTTTTATTATGTAAATCATTCTTTGATACCCAAGTAGTCTAAAGGTTTTCTTGAATCTTATTTAGTTTTTAGATTTAAGTGCTTACTCATTGTCTAATTTCTTAATCAAATCTAAACATTGTTCGATCCTTGTTCGAATCATATTTGGATTTTGTGTATGATGATAAGTTATTGGCTAAGTTCTTCAAATGAAATTTAATAGTATTATCTTCCATTTGGGTCTATTTTTTAATATTGAAATTGGCCAATGCAAATATTGGGAATGTTAGATTGAAGTTTATTATTTTAGATTTTTTGACTGTAAACAAGGATCGACAAAGTATATACATTCTTAACATTTTCATGTGCAAGTGAGATGAATGTTAAGAACTAAAGTTGTTAGAGGCTACCACACTTAATTATGGATCTTCTAATGCTTCATCTACATCATCCTACCCTTGTAAATTTGAAAAGAAAAATTATTTCCAAAAGGATAGTAAAAAATAATGGAAATGACCATTGTACAAACTATACATTATAAATGTTTCTAATATAATTATGACTCTAAAGCCTCCAACTTTTTCCTTTGTAAAATGTGCTTCAAAATTTACTTAGTGCTTGCATGATTACACTTCCTCCTATTAGGCCATTAGATAAATCTAAAGTTATTCCCAAAAGATATAATGAGAAAGAATTTTGTTATTAAATTGTAGAGTTAATTGTAATTATACTCAACATTTTATGGGATTAAGGAATAATTGATTAAGGATTTGATTCATAAAAAAAAAATTAGGTTGAGGGGGTTAATATTGGGGTCAATCCTTCAATTGTTCCTCCTAATGAAAATTTAAATATTTTACACTAAATAAATCTAATAAAATGGTTTTATATGAGGGTCATGAGATTGAGGTACATATACATGTTGAAGCTTGAAATCATTGATTCACCTATGTATGTGAGGAATGATAATTTGTTGGTATTATAAAAATTATAAGGGTACTTATTCTTCTTCTTATGTACTAGTGATTGACTTTTATAGAAATTTCTATGGACTAACTAGTATTCAAACTTAGGACCTCCCATTTGGTGTTAGGATGCTCTACTATTGAGCTAATAGCTCACATTGTGATGAGTCTTTTTATGACTTAGGTGTGTATCATTTCTCCAACACACTCCCTTGAGCCACAACATAGGTGTCAAATGCACCTAGCTTGGCTCTAATACCATACAAGAATACCAATTATGAGGACCTCCTATAAAAATATGACATGAAAAACCGTGAACAATATTTAAAAGATAATCCATAGTCTATCTTATTATTTATGCATATTTTCTAGGACCACCTATGCCCAAAACACAAAATAGTTTTTGTAAATACACCAATTAGATCTTATAAAATGCATTACTTAGATCAAATTATATGGTAAATTAAATATAATTAATGATTACTTTTTCTTTTAGTATGAAAGAGGTTAAATTCCAATATATGTTCTAGTGGGCTTGATTGAGTGACAAGGTGGAGTGATTGTTGTAATGAAGAACTTGCTAGGAAAGCTAACCACCACTAATCTTGGAATGAGTACTTGGATGCCTATGTTGTCAAAAGATATTATTATTTTACTATTAGTTCTCCTCATGTTGAAATTTCCATGAACTAGTTAGGATGCAAATCTCCACCACTAAGCTACCCACCCACTTTATGACAAGTCAATTTATGATTTAGGTATGCTAATTTTTTTGACACCTTCTTCACATTGTGAGATATTACCAAATAATTATAATGGTCATTTGGTTTTGTGTGGATCATGAACCATGTAAGGGTGTGTTTATTGATCTTACTCACCAATAAAATGTATGCATTGAATAATTTTTGTTTTATCATCATTTTATCAACAAGCATATGCATATTTGAGGGTTTATTTAAAATTGACTAATGATATGTTGATTGAAACTATAGGATACATTATTTTACCTTAATTTTTTGGTCTAAAAGATGAGGGAAGTTCTTATTCTATGTCATATTCTTTCTTCTTTATATGTATCTCATATTTTATTTGGGTATCCATGGATAAAGCAATATCAAGCAACATCATCTATGTCATGCCATTAAGGTATCAAATATGTTTGAACACTAGTAAAGAGGTTACAATTGCAAGAGATCCGTATATGCCTTTATTTTAGATTAAGTCATTTAACCTTAAATAATTTTAAGAACATACATAAGGATCCTCTATATAAGTGCAAGGATTCTTTGCCTAATTTGTAAAATTTTCAAAAGGAATAACAATGGTGGGAAAATCAAGACAAGATGCAACAATTTAGAATTCCTAAAGGGTTTACAATTATTAGAGCCAAAGTAGGTTATATTTTGGTTTTATATTATAAAATGATTCAAGAATCTATAAGGCCAAAAGAACCATAAGCATTGCAAACTTTAGTTTAGAAGCATAAGGGATTGGATATTTTCATTCCTAAACATGGTTTTCATTAAAAAAATTACTCATGTACTATACGTACATATTCATGTATATGTGAATATATCTACATATGTATACATACACATGCATGTATCTAAATATGTATATATGTATATATGTATATGTAGATATGTAGACACATTCATGTATACATACATATGTATATATGCATGTATATATGTATATACATACATTTATTTTCTATATGTATATATATATATATATGTATACATATATACGTATACATAAATACACACACATATGTATGTATGTATGTATGTATGTGTGTATGTATATTTATGTATACATATATACATGTATGTATATGTATATGTGTATGCATACATGTATATATATGTATATATGGATACACACACATTTTGGTTTTGTTTTGTAAGCATCCTCTTTTGAGGACAACCCTTTGTTGATGATGTTGAGTATTAGTTTGTTGTAAGTGTGTTTATTATTTTAATATCATTTTAAAACAATATTTTATTTATTTATAAATTTTGGTATAATCTCTAATTTTATAATATGTTTGTGTGTGTAGGTTGAGTTGCATAATTGTTAGGGGCACACACAATCAACACAATGCAAGATAATAACTAATTCAAGGGATCGAAGTTCAGTTTCTAGTCAAGCAAAGAGAGGCATAATGTTTCATTAATAGCATTTGCTACACATACATAAACACTTTTATATCTTTATGACACATTCATAACTATTTTCATGAATATATATTGGTGATATTTTGTAGTCTAAGAGACAATGTTGGCCTCATGTCACTGTATATGATATTTTCATGATGTATTATGTATGTCTTCATGACCTTATCAAGATCAATATATAAATATTTTGTGCATATTCATAGCAAATGGTTTGTGCTTATTCTATCTATCTATATTACCCTTTATCTCTATCTCTCTTTATCACTATCTCTCTCACATATATATGATGTGCATGAATGTTGAATGGCATACATGTAATGAACCCATACTAGTTCTAACTCTATTTAGCCTATCAACAAATAAAGATTCAACATTGGTCTTCTAGATTTACATACATCTTAAGAATTTACTACCATAATCCATAAGACAAAGCAACAATAACCCATATGGGTGTTTAGACTCACAAGTGAAAGTCAAAATGTTATAGCTAGCTATCCCTTCACTAAAAAATAGTAGGGTTTTTAGTTCAAACAAGGAATTACCCCATTTTATTGTATGGTTCTATATACTAAAACCCTATCTCCAATAACACACATAAAGTAAAAAAAATATCTACTATGTTTGGCTTCATGAATGCAACACAAGCTTCTAAATGTCCTAGGTAGAGCAATAGATTTCCATTCACATAGTAGAAATTACAAGCTAATGCTTTTTAACATGATTTCTAGAATTTCATACAAGAATAGCTTTTTCTCTTACATTACATATAAAAATACTAAAAAGAACCTTCATAAAAAATCATACCTCATTACCACCAAGTAAAAACTATTAGGTTTACATACTCGAATTTCACAAGCTTCAAAAATGTATAATTTGCACTACCTTCTTCCTCCTTTTGCCTCTATCCTCCCCTTTTCCCTCTTTCTTTTCCTTTTAATCCTTCCTTGATTTCCACCATTTTTGCCATATTCTCTACATGTTTCCCATTTCCACTTCCTTTGCTTTTATTTCTTCCCACTTTGTGAACAATAAAGTCCCACTCTCTCTTCACTTACTCATCATTCAAGTTTCCTCGAATAGCGTACCTCAACATTAATGCTTGATACTTAATATGATGGGGCCAAAAGGTGGGGTGGCCACTTTTTGGCCCCACATCTTTTTGCACTCGCTCTAATAAGGTTTGTCCTTTTGATAATAGTAATGTCCAAAGGTGGCTCTTGTTTGCATGTGGATACATTTATACCAAACATCAACTTTTAGTGATATGTGTGAAGATTTTGTAGTGGTTCTATATATTGTTCTTATTCTCTAAATATAAAGGAGGATGAATAATCAAGTCATGATGGACTAATGAAAGAAGATGAATTGAATAGTGATAGAAACTAGTCTACTATAGTTAGTGATGATGAAAATACATTATATAAAATTATGCAGGCATTCTCATATTACTTAGAATCTCTAGTGTTACAATATGAATAGTATTTTAAACACATGATAGACCTTTTTCTAGAGTGTCTCTACAAACTTGTGACCATTGAATTTGCTTGGGAGTATAGAAAATTGCATTATAATACATCAAATAATAGGGTAGAGAATGTAATTGTTAATTTTATGGTTTCCAAGACCAAACTTTGTAAATGATATTAATTGAGGGCATGAAGACACAATCAAGTCTTTGTTCTTGATGGTTTGATTTATATTTTCAATCAATTGTTCCATTTATACACACTACATGAGGAAATTGTTCAATAAGAGTAACTTATAGTTTTAGTCAATTATATTTCAATTTGTACACACTACATGAAGATATTGAACTAGCTTCATTTGTTATATGGAGATATTTTATTGTAATGTACGTAATCAATGATATGATTCTTGATTTTTTATAAGATTTAATATTATAACACCTTAACAAATCAAGCTATGACTTTCACGGTTCACTCCTACATGTATGAAATTTGCATTTTCATCTACAAGTTTGACCCTAAATTTGTAGTTTTAAAATTATTTTGTGAGCTTAACCCTACATTTCTAGTCTTTAGGAATGCATTTATCTCCATTTTTTAGACTATATTGAGAGCTATTATAATGTTTTTTTGCACTAACTTTCAGAGGAAACTCGTTTTTCCTTACTCAAACCCTTGGATTATGCAAAACGGGGAAGCAAAATACTATATTAAAAATGCTTTAAAAACTTTCAAACAATCAAACAAATGCAATTTGAATTCAACAAATTTAAAAAAATTTGCATATCTAGGGTTTCAAAATTAAACAAATACATGCATTTTGAACTCAAAAAAAATGGAATTTTAAATACCTCGTGCTCAATAGTGGTCGATATGCGAATTGGAATGATGAAGTTTGAAAAGAGGACCCCAAATTTGATTTCGCCGGTGAGAAATTTTATTGGGTCGCCGTTCGGATTTTGTTCGCCGCACACAGGGACAATGACTGACTGGTAATTCACAGTGAAAGTGTGAAAGTGAAAGAACTTTTTTTGGTTTTGTCATATTTAAGGGGTTCGGCCGAACCACCTTAAATATGATTTTTTATTAGGCTCGGTTTAGGGTTCGGCCGAGCCATGGGTTCGGCCGAACCATATGGTTCGGCCGAACCAGTCAAATGGTTCAGTCGAGCCATATGGTTCGGCCGAACCACTTTGCTATGAAGAGTGTGGAAATTTCGAAATTTCCTTCCTCCACAAGAGTGTAAACCACTTATGTGGCTTCACCCCCCTTTAAGAATCAAGATGCTCAAGAGCTTTGTGAAAGATTCCATATCCAACATCAGTTTTCTACACCTTAATATCCCCAAGGAATGGCCAAGCAGAGGCCTCAAACAAGACTATCTTGAAGATTTTGAAGAAAACCATCAATGAAGCTAGACATGATTGGCATGTGCAACTATTCCCAACATTGTGGGCTTACAAAACCAGTATCCACACCCCAATAGGAGCAACACCCTATTCTCTAGTCTATGTATTAGAAGTTATTCTACCTATTGAGGTTGAGATACCATCCTTACGTGTGTCACTTAAAGGGATGATTTCAGATGAGGATTACAGAGTATCTAGGCTACAAGAATTAAAACTGTTGGATGAACACCGAAAACATGCAATTGATCACCTAAAAGCTTATCAACAAAGGATATCTAGGAGCTACAATCACAGAGTAATACCTAGAGCATTTCAGGTGGGTGAATTAGTCTTAAAACAAAATCCCCCCAATCAACAAGATCGAGAAAAGAAGGGGAAATTTGAACCTAATTGGTTGGGTCCCTTTGTTATAGTATCAGTATTTGGATCAAGAGCATATCAATTATCCACACTAGAAGGGGATTTGTTTGACGAACCCCTCAACAACTTGCATCTCAAAAGGTTTTACACCTAGCTCATCTAGTACATTAGTAAAGGTCCTAGAAAAAATACCAAAAACATCAGAAAATGTCCTAAAAAAATATACAAAATAATCAAAAAATGAAAAAATCCAAACAAAATAAAAAAAAGGATTGAAAGCAGTAAAGAAAAAAGATCACCCTCTAGTGAAAACCACTTCGGTGGTGCTTTGGGAAAGTACCTTGGATAAAACCTGGCAAATAGGCACCTTGTGTAAGATAAGCACTCTCCATCTATCTTGGGCTATGTGACTTGCTTTGCATCATTCATCCATCATGCTTCCATCTTTGTGTTTGTCATGCTTCCATGTTTGCATCATAGCTTGATCCAGTGTTTGTATCATGGTATCCCTTGGCATTACTCGACCCATTCTAAAAATTAGTTTGTCTTATCGTATCACACTAGGGGAATTCCCTACATTGGATTGGATTCTTGTAAATTCTCAGGGTCAAAAAATCAAAAATCCAAAAACATTCAAAACATATCAAAATCCCAAAAACATTCAAAACATATCAAAATCCCAAAAACATTCAAAACAAATCAAAATCCCAAAAACATTCAAAACAAATTAAAATCCAAAAATAGGTCAAAAGGTCAAAAACATAGTCTTCCTTCGAACTACATCATCTCTGAGCTTTGAACATAGGCAAGGGTGATCTTTGATTGTCCCCTACGACATTTAGGTCAATGTTTTAGGTGTTCATTATGTTCATATTTTTTTCCTATAAATGTTGGTCGTGTCATCAGTTGAACTGTGCGGTCTCTGCATCTATAACATAGGCAAGGCTAATTTGTTGATAATCCCCTGAGGCCCCTAGGATAGGTCTTTGGGTTAGGTCTTGGTCATCGTGGTCGTATCTCACCCTAGATTGGGGGAAAAATCCTGCACTCACTAAGGGCAAATAAACTTTGAGCTTGAACCAATAGGAAAATAGTCGTCAGACCAATGTTACAAACACAAATTTCAAATGGATGGTGATCTTTTTGAATCAAGGGCTTATCACATTAAACAAAAAAGTTCAAATTGTTCTACTTTGATTTTTGTTATCATATCTCTTGAGTCCTCGATGACATATTGAACTAGAGGAGCAAGGAAGGAGTATGATTTTTCTTTGTCTATTGTCTGTGAGTTGATCATTATTACTATGCAAGTTGTCATGAGACATGCACTACAAAGTATCATTAATGACATTCTAAATTTGCATAGGAAAAATATTAACTCTTGTATGTTTACACAAGCAATGCTCAGGTCATCTCATTTTAATTATACTTAGATGCTTGTGTTAACTTGCAATTTTAAAACATCATGAAAGTATTACTCAAGTCATCTTTATCTAAACTATGCCATTGATGCTTGTACTCACTTTCAACATTTTAAAGGCCCAATGCTGATAAAGAGCATGAAAAATTGGTTAATATAAATGACAACTTTTGAATACGAGATTTGCATAGTTAAGTTAGACTGCATTCATGTTAGTATTGCATGTGTATTTATGGGGTTTTTCAATTCTGACACAATTTCACAATGGTTTCATCTATATTATTAATGGATTGAGTACACTAGAAATTAACCAAAAACACATCATTCTCATTTAGTTGAACATCCCTTGCATCATCATTGGCATATGTTAGAAAGCATTCTCATCTCATTATTTTTTCCTCAGAAAATACAAAAGAAAATAATAAAGGACATACATTGTATATCATTTCCAACATCAAAATCATGTCATCCACTAGTTGGGAAATATGTCAGAGTTATGAAGCTTAAAAGATCAATCTACTATAGTCTTCCCACAACTTTTGGAAGTTAGATAGACTCACTTATTCAAGCTTAAGGCATTGAAAATTTGAAGTCATGCACATTCAATCATTTGCATTACATATCATCTAAATCACGTCACATTGCATAATCATAATCATCACATTACATTGCATAATCATAATCATCACATCACATTGCATAATCATAAATACATTCATCACATTGCCTAATCATTATCATCACATAGAAATTAAATAAATTCACAACATTGCATATCATAATAGGGAAATCAAATGCATATATACATTTAGATAATAATCACCGCTGCATATCATATATCATCAAAGCTGTCATAATTTCCAAGTGTACAAGGATATCCAAAAGTAGGATGGGATACATCAAAATCTAAAATGGCATTGTATCATGGGAAATACATCCTCAATCTCACAAAAGTGTATACACAATGTCCAAGGAACATCACAAAATGTTATGTGGAGCTCCCACCAAATGCTGCTGCTCTCATGGAACTAGTACCTCCTCTACCTGACATACATGCACCTGGATCTCTCCTATCTCTAGGAAATGGTTGTGTGACACCCATGCTAACAATTTGAGAACAAGATATGCTAGAACGAGACTGTACAAAACTCTCTCATCACTTAGGATGAACCAACTCGTGATATTTACCTCTATAAAACTTCAACTCCTGAGAAATGTGCCAAATCTATCTGAAGAAATCCATTATACCTATAGATGGTGTCATCGGTTGTATCCTCTCAGCAATGGCCACAACCTGCTCTGTTTTGTGTCTAAAGGCATCCCTCTTTAAAGTAAGTATGATCATTTGTGCCTGCAACTATTGTATTTGTTGCCTGTTTTTCCCTCTATTAGTTGTTAAAATATCAATCTATGCCTGACACTACAATAACTCATCCTGAAGGGACACAATCTGTGCTCGAGCCTGTGCTATCTCGCTTTGAAACAACTAAAAATCTACCTACAAAGCTGCTATCTATGAAAACTGCTAATGAGATGGTATCCCAATTTGAATCCTAAGAAGCACCACCTGAGCTATAGTAACACTCCTCTTGCGCCTTGAAACTGTAAAATCAAATGGATGACTATCATTGGAACCATCATCACTCTCCCCAACACCCACTACACCATCATCACTCTCACCACCACCCTCTGCACCACCATCACCTCTGTAACCACCCTCTGCACCATCATCACCTCTACAAACACCCTCCCCACCATCATCAACACCCTCCCCACCATTATCACCACCCTCGTCATCTCCTCCCTCTCCATCAACTGGTGTTACTAGTTCCTCTGGATGAGTAAATCTAGGAAAGAGATGCATGTGGAAGTACTCTGAATAATCCTTGGTCATCCTGGCATCTGTAATATATGGAACATAATCCCATGCACCTAGCGTCAAGGTATAGCACTCTGTACTACCTCATATGATACACAGGGGCCCCACTCTAAAACATCTTGTCGTCATGGTGCATAATGGGAAACTCCCAGGGGCATCCCCTGAACTCATCCAAATTGTCAACATACTCACAAATACAAGTATCACTCAAGCACATGTGTCCTAATTAGATAGCGGGATAACAACATATATGACATCTCTACCTGATCCTCTGGCCACTACTCACAATCCAAGTATGGATACCATGCGACCGTCTCCAAATCATCCAGAGCACACCTCCAATAGGAAACCTTTCCCAACTTATGTTGGACATGTGGACTGCTACAACTAAAAACATAGGGTCTCCCTAGTGGTCGATGTCTCTCTCCCATGGGCTAAGTGACAACTATATGCTCCCATGCCTAGGTCTACAATAATGTGATGCCACATGACAGGCTCGTCACCCCATAATAAAAAACCTCATGCAAATCTCGGTATAAGTGGGCAAACATGCATGAGCCCCATGCATATCTAGTACCATCAAGTGTCATCCGTGATAACACATGATCCCAACCCACTGAAAAATCCCTTTGACCTACGATCAGGACAAAGGAATCCACCAATGAATCTGGAAAGCACACATGGCAAAGGATCATATCAGCTAACCATCTTTGTCTAGGGAATCCATCGGCCTGCCACATGATCATCTCAGCATAACATCTGCAACGCAGTTGTCCCACCCTGCTCTATCTTATCATGCACCACTATCTCTCCCATCACTGGGATCCATACAATATGATAGACATCCTCTGGAGTCACCGTCATCTCTCCTGTGGCTAAGTGAAAGGTGTTGTGGTCACTATGCCACCTCTCTGCCAATGTCATCAATAAACCTTTGTTGATTCGATACTATGGGATATCTAATAAGGAGGTCAGCCCACAATGTGTGATAATATCCAAATTTGTTGCGAAAAAATAATGAACCATGTTCCATGTCTTCAGGAAATGGTCCCGAGACTAGAGTACCTATAAATCTCCCTAATCAAAGCATGTTCAATCAAGATTATCAATCAATCAAAGCATGTTCAATCAAGATTATCAGTAAATCAATGTCATGTTCAATCAAGACTATCAGTTATTCAAGGAAATGTGTAATTAATCAAATTAGGTTCAATCAAGACAATCAAATCAATCAGAACAATCATCAACTTAGTCAATTAGGACAATCACTCCTATCATCAATCCTCACCTATCATGAGGTTGATGTGCTATCAAACCATTATCAATCCTCGCCTATCATGAGGTCGATATATTATCAAACCATTATCGATCCTTGCCTATCATGAGGTCGATATGCTATCAATTCTATCATCAACCCTCAACTATCATGAGGTCAATGTCCTATCAAACCATTATCGATCCTCACCTATCATGAGGTCAATATGTTATCAATCCTATCATCGTTTATTACCTATCATGAGGATAATACATCAATCATCACACCATCAATCCTCGCCTATCATGAGGTCAATATGTTATCAAACCATCATCGCCCCTCGCCTATCATGAGGTCAATACATCATTGGTTCTCTCATTTGATTCTCGCCCATCATGAGATCAAATCGTCAACTATCTTACTCGAACATCAATCAAACAACACACATCTCACAATCAAACTGAAATCAATCCAAAACATGACAAAGCAAACAACTACTAGGACTCAAAAACATCTTGCGAACATCATCATGGGGGATTTCTACAATCACACCTTCTCAAATGAGGCAAACCACAGACTTAAACCACCTAGAATCAACCATGGTAGAGACTTTCCAAGGCAACAAGAGGTGCCATTTAGGACCACAAAGGTGCCAAAATAGAGATTGCACCTCAAAAACACATTTTCCAAGCTTGCAAGAGGCACCACTTGGGACCCCAAAGGCACCAAAATAGAGTTTAACTTCAAAAGCATGCATTTTCAAGCTTGCAAGGGGTGCCACTTGGGACACCAAAGGCACCAAAATAGTGTTGGAGCTCAAAAACATGAATTTAAAGCTTGCAAGAGGTGCCACTTGGGACCCCAAAGGTTCCAAAATAGAGCTCAACTTCAAAAACATGCATTTTCAAGCTTGCAAGAGGCACCACTTGGGACACCAAAGGTGCCAAAGCAATGTTGGAGCTCAAAAACATGAATTTCAAACTTGCAAGATGTGCCATTTGGGACCCCAAATGTTCCAAAACTCTCAAACACCCAAAAAAAAGCATTTTCAACCTTGCAAGAGGCACCATTTGGGACCCCAAAGGCACCAAAACTCTCAAATAACACAAAAACTTGAATTTCAAGCTTTCCAAATGTGCCGTTTGGGACCCTGAAGGTGCCAAAACTCTCAAACACATTCCAAAACACTTCAAAACAACAAAAACATCATCCAAATGTGCAACAATAACATCAAACGAGTTGCAACACCTATCTACAACATTCAAAATACCATTAAAAGGAAAGAAAATGACTAACAAAGAGGTTTCTCATAAAGCATACTATAGGTCCAGAGGCAACAGGTTGATCAGGTTGGTGAAGACACTCGAAATGATGCTTGTGATATGGGATCACCATCTTCCTCTAAGCTCTCCAATCTTCAACTTCTCGAAACCCAAAAGGTGCAAATGAATCCCATTTTACCACTTTTACCTTTTAAGGGTAAAATGGAGGGAATTATGGTGGGATTTATTTCCCATTTTTACCAAAAAGGAGGAGTAATTAATCAATACTATTCAAAGAAAGAGCTTGCAATGACCTTTTGAGAGATAAATCTTCTTCGTCATCAAAATATCAATGAATCAATGTTGGGGGTGATCCCACAATAATGGTTTACAATTTTTGGCCATATTGGACACTAATTTTTTTTTAAAACTAAATCTTCACATTCGGGCACCTATAGCAGTTAAACCGTGAGGAATTTGAGGATGATGCAA
>VDFB02205798.1:0-15565 GCA_007258455.2 Sequoia sempervirens
TATTGCTCTCAGCTCCTTATAGTTTTATTATAATTTAAATAAAATATCTAAACTCCCTTATCCATCAAACAATTTTTTTATAATATATTATATTATTAAATATATTTAATATTATATTAATATAATATAACATATAATATTTATATTAAATATAATGTATATTATATTAATATTAATATTTCCTACTATATATTAATTTATCATAGTATATATCAATTATCATACATTATAATATATATTAATATTTTAAATATATATAAATATTTATATTAATATTAATATTATAACATGTTATATTTTAATCTATTGTAATATATATATATATATATATATATATATTAATATTTCTAATTAAAAGTCCAAATATCCTTTCCATCAAATATTTTTTATAATAATATTAAATTTTTATATATAATATTATATTTATATTTAATATAACATTAAATATATTAAATATAATGTATATTATATTAGTAACAATAATTCCTAGTATATATTAATTTATCATATATTATATTATATATATTAATATATAATATATAAATATTTATATTAATATTAATATTATAACATGTTAAATTTAAATCTATAGTGATATTTATATATTAATATTTCTTATTAAAAAAATTGATGTCTGCTATTTAACTTTAAGAAACAAATATTCATTTTTTAAATTAGAAACATATATCTATTTCTTTGAAAATTAGATATTTTCTTTTACCTTTATAAAATGAATATCCATTTTTGTTAGATTAACAAATATCTGTTTTGCTTCATTATTGCTTTGGAATTTGGCTTGGGGGTGTCCAACACCAAAAACTCAACATCCCCAACGTGTATATAAGGGTTGTGTGGGTTTTTCAAACTTCAATCTTCATGTTGATGGATTTTTTTCATTCAATTTTGATTAAACGAAAATGGTTCAAATTGTCATCATTCTATTGATATAAGATATTCTTTATTTTAAATTTAATAGGTAATCATTATTGATTTTCTACATGCACTATGTGTAAAGTCCTAATTGATAGGCTGATTGAAAAACATTTATAACTTTTAAATGGTTATAAATTTTTTGAATCTGAAAGATGCATTACGAACTATGCTTCACAAACTATAGTTTAAAAAAATTAATTGAATTTCATAAATTTTTGACCAAGTTAGGGTGGCCAGACAAATGGTTTTTAATATTTTTATAAATTCCTACTAGAAAATTCATAAATAATTATTTCTTGCAAAAAAATTACAAAAAAATATGCGCCACATCCAAGCATGTGTCCTCTACTTATATGGGAAGACTAAAAGAAAAATATTTTTTTTCCTCATTAGGGTGGTCGGACAAACATGAGATTTTTATTTTTTCCAAATTTTAATGTGTTGCTGCATTGAAATTTTAAATTTTCACCAAATCAAATTACTTTTTTTTCCCAAAAAAGGCTTAGTAGCTTACAAACTGCATTCAATTTGTTACAAATTATATTCCTACATATTTTAAAAATTATGTTAATAACCTACTCGAATTCTTATGTGAAGTTTCTTAAGTATGTTTTTCTATATTTTTGTTGCCACTTAAGGGCCCTATTTGGCCTGTCATGATCCTGCACTGACCCATATGCCTGTGTGTTGTATAGATGTAATTTTTTAACCCATTGTACTGTAACAATATATTCAATTTTTTTTTACTGTATGTAAATAAGAAAATAAACAAAGTAAAAATACCAATAAAAAACAAACTGCAATCATCTTTCACATTATAAACTCTGAACATGTACACCAAGAAAACTAATATGTTCAAGCATCACTATAAGCTTAATGGTGTTTATTAATGGTTTAGATTATTTTTTGATTCATATTTCACATTGTCTATAGGTGGCATAAAAATCTTGAATGAGGACTAGGCCAAGTAAGAAGAGAGCTAGGAAAAGGTTACCTCCACATAAATGAGGGGTTACATTCCCCCTTGATGATGAACCTCCTATACATGAAGACATCAATCCTCAACTTGTTGAGGAAGTTGTGGAGGTTCGTGCACCTTAAGAAGGCTAAGAACAACAACACAAGAATAAGACTACTCGATAAAGGACATGAATGAGGTTCTTCAAGATGTTAACCTAGATAATGGGATGCTGACAAGGGCTACAACTAAAAAAAGGAGAATCATAGCTACAACACTCACCAACTGGTTATGTGGGCTTACATCTACTTCCAAGAAAGGCCATCCACTTGCACTCACAAATGATGAGGAGGATCTTATCTTCGAATGCTATAAATAAATGGATATAGTTGGCCATGACCTTGAGATTATCAATCTCAAGGTAGATTTTTCCTATTTTCTAATCTAGACCAAACCCTTTCAAGGATGGGCTACTTGGTAAGTCTTAGTGGTTTGGATTTAAGAGGCACCATACAAAACTCACATTACAAATAGCTAAAGGAATCGACAAGGATAGGGAACTCAACCTGAGACTTATAGTAGCATCCTCTTTTTACAATACCCTATCCATGGCATACAATGCTAATATGTATGGTCCTCATCGGATATGGAACTACGATGAAACAATTATTCTTGCAGAAAAAAAATGGTGTGACGAGGGTGTTGGAAAGAAAAGGCAACAAGAGCATGTCGTACATAATTCCTAAGATTTAGGGAATGGATTACAATTCTCTGTTGTGTTAATGTTGTTGGTCAGAGCATACTAAGCTTCTACTTGTTTAAGGGAAAGAAACAACTCAAAAATTACATTGCAAGCTACAAACCAGGTGCTTGTATGATAGTACTACCACACGCTTGGATGGCAATATATTTTCATGAAATGGTTGCACCACTTTGTTTAATCAATTCTAGGAGGTGTGTTACCCACTAACATATACCTATTTATTTTTTATGTCCATGGTAGCCATTTTATAGTCACAACCATCCATGAGGCAAGGATGTTTGGCATTGATATACTTACACTACCTGCACACACACCACAAAAACTATAGCCACTAGATGTGAGTGTGTTTTTTCCATTCAAAATTTACTTCAAATCTAAACGAGAAGTATGGATAACTAGGTACCCAAACATAAAAATCAAAAGGGAAGAATTAACATAACTATACAACAAGTCGCTGCAAAAAGCATTGTCAATATTGAATATCACAACATGATTCAAAAGGATGGGGATATGGCTCCTCAATACCAATTCCCTGGTGGATGACATACATCTAATCAAAACATCTATTCAACATAGTTGAGGATTTTTCTACAGTACACAAAATACTTAGTCTATCAGGTGTTGTAGTTTCTACTAATGAAGTGGCACATACATTTCAATGCACAATAAGGTATTCAAGATACAATTCAAAGTATTCATACTCATTCAATTACAAAAGTTGCATTCGATCAATAATATCATAACATGGAAAGAAACCAATGTGAGAAATTTAATGACGGTCATAGTCTTCCATCATAGTTTAGCCAACCATCTTGGTTGGTTGAGGGAGCTATGAATTTGGGTATTGACTTATGATTCCAAGAAGAATAGTGAAATTTTTTCTTCCTGTATCCACCAGCCACATTTTCTATACTTGAAATAGTACATTACTATGCTGATTGTGGAGGTTCTAATAGTGGAGGAAATACATATTTCAGCTAAAAAACACAAGTTATTGGAAAGGAAGCCAAGGAGAACAATGAATCCAAAGTGAATAAATTAATGGAATCCCAATCAGTTTCAATCATCAAAAAATTCCTCAAGTTGCTTGTGCACACTATCAATAAAAGAACAAAGAATTCTATTGATAATGGTAATTGACTAAGTTGATAGTCTCAGTTGTTAAAAATTGATGACTATATGAATCTCCTAATGCATATAGAGCAAAGGAGAAAATAAATATAAGACATCAAAGGCAGAAAGAAGAAATGGAATGAGGAGAGAAAGGAAATATGAATTGCGATGAAGTTCAAGGAGCAAAGGAAATTTGACAAGGAATTTCAGTGTAAGGAAAGAGAGTAGCTGAAAATGTTACAAAAGAAGGAAAGAGAGTAAAAGAGGGAGCAAGAGAAGGTTCAAAAGAAATATGATAGAAAGGAAAGAGAGATTGAGGCGGCCCATAGGGAATTGCAACAAGAAAGGCGGTTAAGCACTCCTATGAACCCATTACTAGAGAATCATGCTTTATTTTGGGAATTAGTGAACATATATATCCCTAAATTTTTTGTTAGTACTAATTTTTCAAATCCTAACCCATCACATGTAAGTTGCAGTGAAATTTCAAATCAAATACCCAACTAGGAAGAACATTATATCCCTCAATTTTATATTGGTATGAATTTTTCAGCGCTCACCCCATCACATGTAAGTTGCTATCAATTTACAAATCCAACTCCAAATCATGTAACCAAAGCTTGAAATGCAATGGTACGAGATGTGAACATGGCTCCAAATACTTTTCTTGACTAGTTTGATTGAGGTTGGGAGGGACCAATCCTATAAGTCTGAACTTTTTTGGCTAATTTTGTTGTGTACATTTGGGACTACAAGATTATGTTATAAATATAAGTTTATATTTTATTTCTACTTTTTGGTTGCAAGTATGTTCAATTGCTGACAATTTTTTTATTTAAATTTAGCTAACTAGTTTAAATCTTCCATGGGTTATGCTCCAATTGGTCCAAAATGTTCATGACACCCCATTTTAAGGATTGATCAATCATCGATCAAGTCCACCTCTGGATGAAGCATGGTGGAGAACTAGTAGTGGATCAGACAGACTTGTGTCAGCTGAACACTTTACCACCCTAAATGTCCACTTCGTCACATTTATCATGCATTTCCTCCTCCCTCATTTTTGTCCAATAATATGAACTACACATCCCTTCCCATTTACTTAGCATGAATACACATAATTCCAAGGCCTTAGATAATTCAATGCTCCAAAACCTTACACATCCCACTCAATTTCACCCCTTTCCTACATGCATCTTATGGAGTCTTCGTTGCCTTAGGCATCAATACATGTTCAACTCCACTTTGTATTGACTAATACATTAGGGAGGCTTGATTTCCCTAAAATAATTTTTAATGTTAAACTATGTTGCATATATCCATAATTTAGTTTGAAAAGTATACTACAACATAGTTGAACACAAAATTCCTCTACAAAAACCAAGTCTCTTCAATGTTACAACATCAAACAATTATATAATTTTATATCCTATATTAAGTAAATGTTGTTGCTAGTGTTATGCACATGCCTATATGATGTATATGTTGTTAAATGGATATGTCCATTAGTTTGGTCGAATGCTATTTTGGGCTGAGTGACGTATATGATGTATGTATTGTTGGTAGTGTAGTGTAAATTCATATATAATGTAAATTACACATAGTTTACCCAAAAATCTTGTACTAATAGTGTAAATGTAGTTAATTATACTAGTACTTTCATTATGATTACTCGCCTATCAGCCCGCGACCGTTCCCACGTTCGCATACCAACCAGTCCACGTTCCCAACCGGCAACGCTGCCGCCAGCGACCAGCGCTGCTGATGAAAGCAAACGGTACTACCAAACGCACGTGGACACCGGCGAGCCAGCCAATGGCATACAAACGTACTTCCGCAACGTACTATGGATAACAAGAAAATCATTTATGTACTCACAATGAATTCTGATTCCACATTGGCATCATACAACAAATAGTATTCTGACAAAGAATAAACAATAGAGGACCTGAAGCTCCATGTAACTCATGCACCATGCAAAACATAATTGGTTTGTTTAGCACCATGACGTAATACAACATGCCATGATTGAGAAGATCAAGAACTAAAAACCCCAATGATATATTTCTGATGTGTCAATATGAGTAATGGCATTACTTAACAATGATGCCGAAGAAGACAATGATAGGGTTGGCTAGCACCATTTACTCTGTTAAGGGAACATGACTTTGATGGGATGGCGAGAGGAACGTTTGAGGCAGCCCATAACATCCGACTTCTGTCAACCCACATGTATTTCATATCGTTTATTTCTTTCATCCCTTCTGCTTATTATTCATTTCTAGTCAAATACCTATACAACAATCTGTGTCTCTGTTCCGTCAAATCCCTATCCCCTATCGTCATACTTCTGCAACCCTAGTTCCAGCCGGTGGGGTCTCTCTTTTCCAATAATGAATGCATGAACCTCACTCCACAACTATGAATGACTACTCTCATTCTTAATTGTTTAAGACATGGCTCTCTCAAATATACCAATTTTAAAAGTTGAAAATTGTAATTCATAGTCTCTACTATATCTATCAATATATATATATATATATATATATA
Organism: Sequoia sempervirens; assembly: GCA_007258455.2. Taxonomy (NCBI): domain Eukaryota; kingdom Viridiplantae; phylum Streptophyta; class Pinopsida; order Cupressales; family Cupressaceae; genus Sequoia; species Sequoia sempervirens. Next base: position 6,318 of record VDFB02205798.1, read on the forward strand.
TGAGATATATATATATATATATATATATATATATATATATATATATATATAAGAGTATATATAGATATATGTATATATGGCATCAATATCATCACATATATGCATATGTATGTATGTCTATATTTATATGTATATATATACATGTATATATCTACATATATACATATAAATATAGACGTACATATATACATATACATACATGTTTATATATAATTATAAATGTATTTAGATGCATACATATAGTAATACTCATATACACATATACACATACATAAACTTAAACTAACATACACATACTTAACACACACACAAACACACACACACACATACATACATACATATACGTAAACATAAAAGTGGATGAAAGAAAATTAGTTTGAGTTAACTATATGTGTCATATTTAAAAATCTTAATATGGACTAAGTAAACCAAAAAAAATTATAAATGTCATTATAGAGTTAATTAAGTAAGTTAACTTTGGTAAAACAATATTGAATTTGACAATGTGATATTGTAGACACCTAAAATTGCCCTGATTGGCAAACAACACTATTTAACTAACTCTTAGGTCCTTCTGATTAAATAATATATTATTATTTAATAGTCGTCTATTAATTAAGTGACTTAACATTATTTAATTAATTCATCCTCAAATTAGCATTTCACATCAATTGCATCCAAAACCCTAATTTTCTCTATTAATTGAATAATTATACACTATTTAATTAATTTACTTTTTCATCATTTTGAAGAAATTAAATAAATTTCATTTATTTAATAAAGTCCCGAGACTCTAATTTCCTCTATTAAATGAATAATACTACATTATTTAATTAATTCAAATTTTCATCAAATTTGACCAATTATATAAATTTCATTTATTTAATAAAGTCTTAATATAACTTGTTTCCTCCTAATTAATTAAATAGCACCAATTATTTAATTATGTCACTAATTCACTTTATCCCCTAAGTCAATTAAATTATTAAAACATAATAGCTTAACTGTATCACTTTCCTTGATTGTTATACCAATCACTTAACAAATAAATGAAAATGGAGAGGAGTGGGAAGAGAAGAGGAGGGGGAAATTTGAATTTTAGAGATGATGTAGGAAAAGAAGGTGATGATTCAAAGGAAATAGATGGTTCACTGGTGGGAGGTGACCTGTGGTTGGATAGGTTGTTGCTTTTGCATTGTTAGGTTGCAATGGCTTTGTGCTAGTTGTTTCCTTCTTCTAGTCAGCTAGTGGTGGTGATGAGAAAGTTGTTGTTGTCCAACTGTGAGGTGACAGTTTTGCTTCTTTGTCGAGATAGGGTTGAGGCTATTGTTGTTCCTCTGGTTTTTGATTAATTTTTGGCCTACCCTTTGTAACTCTTCTTGAGGGTTCTAGTTGTGGCCTTTGTGGGGAGTGCTTATTTTTCCTTGCAGCTAGTGAGTGTGTGCTTTGGGTTTTTTGAGGAGGTTTGGTTGGAGGATGGGATTATTTCTGGTACTATTGGGTGTAATGGGACAACTTGGGTGCTCTCTTTCTTGGCCTGCTCTCTTTCTAGTTTCTTCTTGGTTTCCGTTAGCCCCTCTCTATTGTCTATTTGGTGGCACCTTTTTAGTGTCTCATTCCTTGGGTGTTTCATGGTTGCTGTTGGTTTCTCTCTTGTGGTATGGTGGTGCTTCCTGTTGGTTGGTTGTGTGGAGTTTTGGCCTATCTTTGGCTCTAACCAACATGTTGGGGTTGCTTGGGTGTTTTATGGTTTGACCTTCTCTCAGTTTCCTTCTTGTATGGGTTGTTCTGTTTTCCCTCTTAGGTCTTGTTTTCTTCTTCTCTCTTTGGGCTTGGGTCTTATGCGTAGCTGCATGTTTGGGCTATTTCCAAATTGCGTTCTCTTGGTTGGGTGTTTTTCTAACATATTTCTCAGATTCTAGATCTTGTTTCCTTTTGTTGTTGTTTATTGGTTGATGGTTGGGCTATTTTCAAGATTTTATTGAAAAAATAGATGAGTTTTAGCTTGAAAGTTGTTATGGTGGTTCTGTGGTTGTTATTCGATCTTCTTCTTTTGTTCCACAAAATGGTCCTAGTGCTGCACTTACCAAAGGATGCTACAGTCGCTTGTTTGGATGCTGTGTTGGTTTTATCCTCAAATCCTATGGAGGTGGATTCCTCTCCTTTTGAGGTGGGGATGGGAGGTGATGGTTTTCAGTTCCCTTAGTTGCTTATCCTATTGAGGTGGATGCTTCTCCTATGGAGGTGGAGGTTGAGGGGGCTGGATATATTAGTTGGCAGTGGATTAGTTGGTCATGACATCCTCTCCATTAGAGGGGAGCTCTCTCCTTTAGAGGTGGAGAATGCATTGGTTTTCTGGTATTGGGTGATTTTATGCTGTAGGGAAGCTGATTTATTGTAGTTTTCTATTGGGTATCCCAAATTCCCTATTGAGGTGGGTGTGGGGATTTTTTGGTCTTGTTGAGAAATAGGGTCTAGTTGGTGTTTTACACCATTTTGTTCTCTATTTTTTTTGAAATTTGGAATGGATATTCTGAGCATTTGGTTTTTTGATGATTGGTTGATTTAGGTGATTCCCTTTGCTTTTCTGGGATCAAAAATGGATTTTATGAGCAGTTGGTTTGTTGATGCTTGGTCGATTTAGGTAGAGATCAAGTTTATTGACTTGTTCTTATTAGTGGTTTCAATGATTTTGTTATTGAGCATTTGGTTGGTTGCATCTTGAATACTTTGTTGCATGACTATTTGATGCAGAGTGAGTAGGGAAGTACACCAATCCAGATGGTAGAAGTTGTTTTATGAGTGCTTCTCTCAAATACTCTTATCAACACACCATCAAATCATTGTCCTTCTATAAGGAAAACTCAACTCACCAAGGGTCTTTGAATCTCAGAATTTTGAATGACTTATAGTCACTTGAAACATGCTCTAACAGACCACAATCAAAACACCATAGCCATGATCAACACTTAGGAAACCCCATGAATTCATTCCTCAACTAGTAGACCTCTTTACCCCCAATTGCTTGTAGCACTACCCGGTAGGACAGTCCAAGTAATTCTCACCCACAAACTTGTATCTAATGTAAACTATTGTTTTTGGGAAAGTTTAATATGCCTCTAGAAGGACACAAAAAGTTACTTCTTGATAGTGGTTGGAAAAGCAACCATGGACCAACTTATCGTTGTCCTCAAGAGGCCTAATTGAGTGCACTTGATTGGTTTTTAGTTACCTAGGTTCACCCCTTCTCCCCAAATACTTGTTCCAAACTCCTACAGGCTACTTAAAACCATTTAAATCATTCCTAAGTGCCACCTTGAACAAAATCTCTCAAAACAAGCAAAACTCTAATTTTTGCTTTACAAGCTAGGCCTGTCACATGAAGATGCTAGGCCTAGATCAGTTTGTAATCTTCCCCACACATTTGGAGGTTATCCAAAACCTTGAAAAGGTGAAAATAAACATAAATACCTTCCATCCCACAAGAAATTATCAACTATACACCGTGGGAGTGGAAGATAGAGCCATTTTTTGGCTAAACCCTAGTTTTGAGGGTTTTTTGACCTACTGCTACTAAAATGAAGATATCTTCTCTTATACTCAATGAAAATTCACCAAACCACATTAAAATGAAATTTTACACTCTCCTCTTTCCAAGCCTAACAATTTTGATCCCGTACAGATTGTACAGAGGTCGAACCACACATTTTAGCAACAAATTACACAGATTTTCTAGAAAAACAACCACTTCTTTCATTAGAACTTCAAAGAAAACAATTCAAAAGCCATGCCTAGACCATGAGAGGCTTATTTAACTTCCAAAAACCCTTCCCAATGTCCTCCAACTAACATTTGAATTAGGTGGATGTTGGAAACTAATTTTTTTTCCAATTAGACCCCTAATTGCCTAGTTAAGGCAATTAACTACAACTTCACAAAAGTCCGATTGAAATGAGGATTCAAAGGTGTATTTAGATGTATAAAAGATAACACAAACACTACTCATGTCAAGGAAACTCCCCTCAAGGACTTGGATTTATCAAGGCACTTTAATTCTTTAGTTTTCCTAGATGAACCAAGCTTACATGGTGAGGAAGCAGACCTTGTTCTTACAACAAGACTTGACTCCAAATCTAAAACTTGTTACAAGACATGAAAGATGATTCTTGGAACCTTATTACATCTCAAACTTCTTGAAAAAAAAACAAAGAAAACAAGCAATACCTCGAAGAGGCATGAGGATCCCAAGGTGCTCCTACACCACTATTTTAGGCAGTTGTCTATTAGTGTCCTTGGGTTCTTGGTCCCTTTGCTAATTTGTTGGGTTTAAGACCCCTTTGATTCTTATTGTTTACAACCTGATTTTTCTTGTCGATCTTTGATGGTTGCTGCTGTTTGGCTACTGATGATTTTCTAATTATTTTCTGTTAGCAACTTTCTTGCTTTGGTTGGGTTATGAATCCCATTAAAACCATTTGTACTGGGTTTCAGGGTCCCATCAAAACCTATTTTTCCCATAATAAAAAGCTATATCACTTTCCCTCCAAATTTGAATAGTCAAATTTAATTATTCAAAACATCATCAAAAATAAAATCAAACAAGTTCAACTTTGTTTGCAAAATTCAAACTTGATTTGCACATTCAACTCCAAAAAGATTAATTAATTAAATCAATTAATTAATTATCATCACCCACTTTCATGATTGAGAGGATTATGAACCACTAATTGCTCACTCTGATTGTCTGACAAATCAATATATTTCCTAACTGATCCATCTATTTCCCAACAGATCAGTATATTTCTTCAATCACACTAATTATGTAATCAATTTGCACAAATTATACCCATATAAATCCTATCAACATATTTTGATAGTTGATCAAGATATTCTACTACACGATCCAGAGCGTTCATTTGAGAACACAAAATCTATATAACAAACATCTTTCTTCTAAAAAATCATTGGAGAATCAATACAATTTATGCAATGAAGTAATTCCAAGATCTTAATCGGCCTTGACAAAGCTTCAAACCACATCTTTGATCAACACATGAAAATTCTCAAAACTTTTACATGCACAATGGAGGCTTCATATTGAATTGAAAAATCTAACATACATCAATATAGATACACTCCGACACAGGATGATAAAGCTATTTTATTTTGAATTCATTATTATTTCTTTTTTTCAATTTCATTCTTGAATTCTTGATTTTATAGTTACATTTTGTGAGTAATGGGCATAAATCAATTAGCATTTTATTTTTTAGATTAGTTTCTAATCATCAATCTAATCTTCTTGCATCTTCCCAATTTCTCCCTTTACACAGATATATGTGTCTTTATATCTATCTTTATGACTTAAAGAAGGAAACATACATACATATACCTAAACACACATAAATACAAAAATATACCTAAACATACAAATGGATCAAATAAAATGCATTGTTATTTCTTTTTTCAATTTCATTCTTGAATTCTTGGTTTATAGTTACATTTTGTGAGTAAATGGGCATAAATCAATTAGCATTTTATTTTTTAGATTAGTTTCTAATCATCAATCTAATCTTCTTGCATCTTCCCAATCTCCCCCTTTACACAGATATATATGTGTCTTTATATCTATCTTTATGACTTAAAGAAGGAAACATACATACATATACCTAAACACACATAAATACAAAAATATACCTAAACATACAAATGGATCAAATAAAATGAGTCTAAGTTAACTATATCTACCATATTTAAAGAATGTTATTATGGACTTAGTAAACCAAATCAAATTATATGTCATTTTGGAGTAATAAACTAAGTAAACTTTGAGGAAACAACATTGAATTTGGCAATGTGATATATATGTATCTTTATAACTATCTATATATCTATCTATATGACTTTAAAAAAAAATATAAATACATATACCTAAACACACATACATACAAACATATATCTAAACATACAAATATGTATCAAAATAACTATCTATATATCTAGTTCGGTCTATATATCTAAATATGTATGTATTTTCCCATCTAAATATCTATATATATGACTTACAAAATGAAACAAGTTAGGATTTCTCTAATTGTTAGACCAAATTTATATATACATATATCTATAGGACTGAAATGAAGACCAAAATGCAACCAGGACATGACTATATATATATATGTGCAACTATGTCTATCTATATATAGATTTATATATATCTATCTATATTTATCTGTCTATCTATATAGAGATTTATATATCTATCTAAATTTCTATATATTGATCTATCTATCTATCTATCTATCTATCTATATATCTATATATGTAGTTCGGTGTACTTATGTATATATGTATATATATCTTTATATCTATCTATATCTATATGATTGAAATGAAGACCAAAATGCAACCAAGATATGACTATATATATATATGTAACTATATCTATCTATATATCTGTCTGTCTATCTATCTATCTATCTATCTATCTATCTATCTATCTATCTATCTATCTATATATCGATCTATATATGTATATATCTATCTATATATTGATTTATATATCTATCTAAATGTCTATATATTGATCTATCTATCTATCTATCTATCTATGTAGTTTGGTGTACCTATGTATATATGTATCTTTATATCTATCTATATGACTTAAATAATGGAATATGCATACATATACCTAAACACACATACATACAAGTTACATATACCTAAACATAAAAATGGATGAAAGAAAATTAGTCTGAGTTAACTATATTTGTCATATTTAAAGAATTTCATTATGGACTAAGTAAACCAAATCAAATTATATGTCATTTTGGAGTTAATAAACTAAGTAAACTTTGTGAAAACAATATTGAATTTGGAAAAGTGATATCTATCTATCTATATACCAACTTACATATAGATAATTCCGTCTATCTATCTAAATATGTATGTATTTTCCCATTTATATATGCATCTATCTATATATCTATATATAACTTAAAAAATTGAAACAAGACATAATTGTCTAGATGGTAGATGGCCAACCATCCAAATGGGCTTGAGTATTGCACATATTGGACCAATTGGAGTGTAACATGTGGCAGATATAGTCTAACAGAATAAAAACAAAACTAACAGGTCCATGAAGGGTTGTTTGACGTGGGAGCCATTTATTTATTTATTTCTAGTCCACGTTGGCCTCCCAAGGTAGGGTGTTCCACTATGGGCTCCTCTCCTCTAATTGTTGAATGTCAGACCCTATATATATAAGTCAAATGAAGTACAAATTAAAATAAGGGTATGAGTACATATCTGTCTATCTATATATCTATCTAAGTATCTATATTATATGTGATAGAATTGCATAACAAAAAAGAAGAAAGGGATGGAATTAAATAAGTGGATATATATGTATGTATATATATATATATATATATACATACATATATATAGAAACATAGATAGATAGATAGATAGATAGATAGATATATAGATATATAGATAGATAGATATATATGCATATAAATATGTGACCTAAAAATTGAATCAAGATATAATTTGGCTAACTAACTGACCAAAGAAATGCACACATTAAATATTACCATTTAAATCCATTAAATAAGTCATAGTGATTCTTGAACATAACCATGTTTTTCCTTGCAAAAGTAATTATGTTTATGAACAAAAAATTTGGAAGTGTTCATCAAGACCCTATAGGCCATAAATTGTATCGGAGATAATTTGGAAGCACCCACAAAGCAAGAGAACCTTCTAACTATGAAAAATAATATAAACACTTTAAATATTAATTTCAAAAGCATTGGCACAATAAAATAACCTTCAACTTACAAAACACAAATTTTATACCTTAGAAATCAAAGAAATCATTTGAAGAAAGAAGTAACAACAAACATAAGATAATGGAACAACCTTAGTGAGGAACTAAAACCTCACTTGGGTCCAATGGAGGTGGCCGAGGATGTGGCTTGTTGTAGTCACCTCTATGCTCCATTTTTCCAACTCAATATTGCGAGAACAATTGAAAGAAGGTATCATTCAAGTCAGGTAGCAGTGTTTACCTTACGATATTAAGTCAAGTAGCAATGTATACCTTGCACTTGATTAAGTCACCATCGTCGAGTGGTTGAAGGAAGAATGGGTGGAGCCAAACATGTATTAATGCCTAAGGTTTGTTGTAGAGATTAGAGCAAAACATGTATCACTATGAAGGGAAATGAAGAATCTAAAAGATGTGTGTAGGAAAGGGGTGGAAGTAAGTAGGATGTGCACAATTTTGGATCATTGAATGATCTAAGTCATGTTGAAATCACACACCATTCAAGCGGAGTGAACAAGAAACAATTTGGTTAAGTTTCAGATTGAATATACCAACATATGTGTAAGAATGAAATGAAGAACAAATTTAAAGAAATAGATGACTATATATATTTATTTATCTACATGTTCATAGATATATGTTAACATATAGATAGATATATAGAAACATATATATATATGTACATATATATATACATATATAGTAATTTGTGTTATAATTTGTTGTTCATTTGAGTTATATATATGTTTGTATATTTGACTTTGTTTAATTTGGTCTTGTTAATTTTTTTTATATAATAATTACAATAGTTTCTACAATTACAACAAAGTAGGTATAACAATTACATCCTATACAACATATATGCATTGGCATTCATAACAAATATAACTTGAAACCCAAGATATTCAGTTACAAGTCAGTGTGTAGAACATTTACATCACATACAATAGATTGGAATTCTTAGGCATAAAAAATATATTTGAAAACCTAATAGGTTATGCACTTACAACAGACTGGATCACACAATCACATCATATACAACAAATAAGCATTAATATTTATACAAAATATAATTAAAAACACTTGATCTTATGCACTTACATCATAATGGGTATAAATATATGTAGATCTAGATAGATCGAACAAAACATAGATATATAGGTTGATAGATATATAGTTGTCTCTTTATTATAATTTCTTCTTCATCTTAGTCATATACATATGTTTGTATATTATGTCTAGTAGTTAGCCAAATTTAGTCTTGTTTCATTTTGTCAGTCATATATATAAATAGACAGATAGATAGATAGATATAAAATTGTAGATATATGACTAATGTAGAAACAAAGACATATAGATATATAGCTATCTCTTTCTTTTCATTTTCTCTTCATTTCATTTGTATATATAT
>VDFB02205799.1:0-40542 GCA_007258455.2 Sequoia sempervirens
CAGATAGAAATGCATGTCATTTTCATGAAATGCATGTTACCACACCCTGAAACACTCCAAAAACCCAGAAAGCTCCAAAAAGCTCAAAGCCAAACTCCTGCATGAAAGCCATCAAAAGCTCAACTAAAACCTCCTATAAAATAGGAAACCCTAATTGCCACTTCTGACTAGCCTACGGGCCTCTAGAAATAGGCTATCAGTCACTAAAGAGCATAGGGCTAAAATGAGGACATTACAAGTTTATTCAACATAATATAACGCAATCAAACAATAACAATGATTTCCTTGCTCTAATCATTACACTTTGTGTCCTTTGCCTTCTCTTACACGTATACTTATGAAAAACCAACCTTAACCTAAATCAGGTTACACAAAGAATTCAAGCATGAACTAATATTTCATTTCTTGAATAATTACCCCTCTATTTGACTATTCTCCACATGCTAAACTAGGTTTACTTGTAACTATAAAGTAGAGATATCTCCTTTCTTTCCTATTTTGAAATGTAGAAAATCTCAAAATAAAAAAAACAAAAGAAAGCCTTCTAATCATAGAAAGCACATAATCCCACACTTGGTGTAAATAAGTTAATTAGAATTTGAGGATTCTTGTATGTATGGGGCTACTTCCCAGAAAGCTCCAAAAAGCTCAAAGCCAAACTCCTGCATGAAAGCCATCAAAAGCTCAACTAAAACCTCCTATAAAATAGGAAACCCTAATTGCCACTTCTGACTAGCCTACGGGCCTCTAGAAATAGGCTATCAGTCACTAAAGAGCATAGGGCTAAAATGAGGACATTACAAGTTTATTCAACATAATATAACGCAATCAAACAATAACAATGATTTTCTTGCTCTAATCATTACACTTTGTGTCCTTTGCCTTCTCTTACACGTATACTTATGAAAAACCAACCTTAACCTAAATCAGGTTACACAAAGAATTCAATCATGAACTAATATTTCATTTCTTGAATAATTACCCCTCTATTTGACTATTCTCCACATGCTAAACTAGGTTTACTTGTAACTATAAAGTAGAGATATCTCCTTTCTTTCCTATTTTGAAATGTAGAAAATCTCAAAATAAAAAAACAAAAGAAAGCCTTCTAATCATAGAAAGCACATAATCCCACACTTGGTGTAAATAAGTTAATTAGAATTTGAGGATTCTTGTATGTATGGGGCTACTCCCTACAAAATTGTGTCATTTAAAACCTATATAGGGATATATGTAATGAAATAACTTGCACAAGAGAAAATGAAGCAACAAATTCTTGAAAATATAATAGGAATCTCTTGCAAATACTTGATAGTAATAGGCCACTTCAAGGAGGCAACCTCCAAAAGTCTTCAACGAGAATAGAATACGAAATACGATCATAATAAACTATATACTACCTCCTATATATACCATACTCATGCCATGGATGACACCCAGGCCAACCTAATATTACCCATATAAGACAAGATAAATGATCATATAATTTAAGGGTTATGCTAGCCACAAGTCAGCCCCACATATCCTAGTACAATCAATGGGTTAAGGGAATGGCATGTCCCCATTTAAAGAAGTGTTATCCTCAACGTGGATCAATTGTAGAGACTTTAGCATGAAGTCTTCATTTTCCCATGTAGCCTTGACAATGAAAGAATTCTTCCACTTGATCAAATACTCTCTAATCACGCTATCTACAACCTCTTAGTACCATTTTCTCTCTTTATCAGGCTTCAATAACTCTATATAGGTTGAAATTCTTTGTTCAATAACCTCTTCAAGAAGGAAACATGGACGATAGATGTATTTGTGTTTACTTAGATAAATCTAATTTGTATGTTACACTATCAATCTTCGTAAAATCTTACAAGAGCCACAACTCTTGGGTGCAAGTTTGGTATCCTTATGTTATTTCAATGGCATTTTCTTATATGGTTGTAATAACACAAAAAAAAATTGTGCCATTGCCAAGTTCTCCCTAAGACAAGGGTATACATGTCGGTATTGAATGTGTTCTTCAACTACTCTAACCTTTGGGTGTGCTCAATGAAGAGGTGATGGATGGTGAATCGCACCCATATAGTGCCAAAAATGGAAACATTTTTGTATGAAGTGCGAAAAGAAGTGTTATACCACCATTCTATTACTGGTAGCCATTACACCATCTCTCTTGTTTATCTAAAGCAAAACATTAAAGATAGCCCTCCCAGCACTTGTTGAGCACTTCAATTTGTCCACCTAATTGGGGATGATACAATAAGCTATGAGCATACTAAGTGCCCAAACATGAAAATAAGTCAATCCAAAAATTACCTATCAATATAGAATCGTGATCACTTACTATGACTTTTGGAGTCTTGTGTAGCTTCCAAATGGTATCCATAAAGATTGTTGCTACAATACTTTGATGAGCACACAGAGTGATACTAAGAGGGGGGGGAATCAATATCTAACAATCTTTTACGTTTCAAAACTTAACCAATCAGAATAAAAGCATTCAAGTAAGATCTAGCAATTAAGAACAGAGAGATAACACAAGATTTTACGTGGAAACCCTTGTGGGAGGAAACCACGGCAAAATATTGCTTATATATATACATATATGCATATATATACATACATACATATACATATATACATACATACATACATAGATACATATATATATATATACATACGTACATACATACATAAATATACATTCATACATACATACATATATATATAAATATACATTCATACATACATACATATATATATATATATATATATATATATATATATATATATATATTCTTCTCTTTCTTGTAGGCTCCAACCTACTTCACATATAATTAGTGAACACCAACCTATGGGAGGCTCCAACACCCACACAAACTAAACTCCAACCTTGTAAGAGGCTCCAACTTCTATTTGATAGGGGCTCCAACCTACTGGAGGCTTCAACCCCCACACAAACTGAGCTTCAACCCAGCAAGAGGCTTCAACCTCTATTTGATAGGCTCCAACCCCCACAAATCTCATCACACACTTCCTTCCCTTCAAATCTGATCGCACGCTTCCTTCCCTTCTATTGTACCCAAACCAAAAAAAAATTGCTTCATTAAGACATTTTGCTTAAAAGAGTCTAAACCTTGTTAAAATGATGTCAAAATACGGTTTTTGGGCAAGTTAAGTATGGACTTTGGTCAGTGTCATGTCAATCATTAGCAACAGTTGGTCAGTACCTGGAGGTCAGAACCTGAACCTGAGACTAAAAGTAGGACATGTTATGATGGAGAAGCGCTTCACGACAATTTTATACCCCTATAAGGTCAATTCAGTGACCAGAAAAGTGTTTACGGAGACAAAAATAGATGAAGACATTTTGCAGAAAGTAGATTTGCGCCCCTATAGCTCAGGGGTGCCCTTCTTTTTGAAGGCTCAGATTTAGTTGCATGTGCTTGCAGATGTGTTCAATCTCTTCAAAATTAGTCCAACTTTCCAACAAGCTATCAAGCGAGGTCATCCGAAGTGCAAAACTCTGGTAATTGAAGTCAGAAGCTGAAGGTATCGAGGAGGTTTGCATGTCACAAAGGCTGTAGTTTTCAGTGTCTGATTAGCCCTATTGAATTTATCAAATGGATGAATTTGCAAATTTTTTTCAAGCAAAATCGCAATTCTCTTTATTTTATGCACAAACCACAGTCCAAACAGTATCAACGAAAAGCCAAAACCTTAAGAAAATCATAAAAACAGTCAGATACAGAGAAAACGGGGAAACAGCAGGGTTTCAAAGTACGACCGTCATACAGTACGAATTGTTGCGCGAATCGGAGCACTCTAGCTCCCGGTGTCAGGGGTCAAAGTATGGTGTTCGGATGAAAGTTACACTTTTGTCAAATTGGTGTCTACACATTCACAGGCTAGGACCGCCCTTGCTTTTGGGGTTCCTAATGCAGCTTTCAGATGCCTTACATATAGTCGTTGGATGCGGAATTCTTCCAGTCACGCAATGAACCTACCATCCAATCAGCAGGGTTCACCGTTCACCAGTAGCAGCAATTTGAAGCGTGAGATGGCAAAACGGAGAAATGGCCTCTAGAGACCTTGCATCAATTTAATCAAAGGCGCCTAATTTTTTAAGGTGTCAAACGTTGATTTTAGCAGTTGCAGCTCTCGGCAGATATTTCATCCTTGCTCTGATGGCTTTGCGATGGATATCTCGGCTCAGTCACAGCCTCACTCAATCACCCAGAAATCAAGGCTCAATAGGGGCAATTGTAACTTTCAGTGAGCTATAAAGTAGGAACTTAGCGAAAAATCTTATAACTCTTGCAAATGGATGCCTGAAGGGTCAAATGAGGACTTTTCGGAATCAGTGGATTTTGCTTAATGCATCTGAATGCTGAGACTTTTGCTAACTAATTAAAACAATATTTAATTTCAAGTTTTGCATGCAAAGCTTTAAAATGGCAATTTTCTTCAATAATTTATTATTGGCGCCTTCTTAATGTTTAAATCTCAGATTCACATGGTAAAGCTAACTGAATATTTTAATATTATTTTATTCCCGGGACTCAGAGTCAATATCAATTCAACTGGAGGGGGTTCAATTAGAACCTTTCTTTTGTTGGTCAAGGTTTAAAGTTGTGAGTGGCGCCATTATGGACGATTTTGCTCTATTTATTCAAGTTTGGCGCCATATTTCATTCATCCAGCTTGAGCAGAGGCGAATTCCTTCCAAAGTTGGGCGAATTTTCATCAACAATCAATAGTGAAGACATCAAAAACATTCTTTTGCAGGTACAAGTCCAGATTCATCAGCAAATTTAAGATAAAGTGGAGATTTTAGCAGAAGAAAAAGCATTAAAACCTCAATCTTTTGTCTCAAATTCCTCCATTTCTCATCTTGAATTGGTGACTTTTGACAAAACAAATCATCTGGGTTGATTCAGCATAGCTTCCTCAACAAAACCCATGTGCTAGAATTTTTCAAGAAAATTTACTCCAAAGCATCAATTCTCGAGGCTCTAATTTTCTTAACTGAAATTCCTTTGCATGGTCGAGTAGAAGTCAAATTTTCGCAAATTTGATGTTTTGGGTTGTCTTAGAATCTTTTTCTGGACAAAACCCATATCTCAGAATTTTTCGTGAAAATTGCCCTTCGATAGGCTATTTTTAGCCTCAGTAGGTTATTTTTAGCTTTCCAGAAAAGTTGTCAAAATATAGTCGTGTTCACAGTCAACAGGCGAGTTTTTCATAATGCAATACACTCAGCTCAAATTCAAGACCAAAACGGTCTTGACTCATGACTTCATCAAGACAGTTGATACGAATCTACATAAGGTGCTTCCAAAAGCAGTCTTGGATCTAGTCAAGATAAAAGATTTGATACTTCAAAACATTCAACATTTTGGGTTGCTTGAGGCCGCTTCTATACCTATCTCAGTTCATTGCATAGAGTTCGTAATGTCTTGTGTTAAGCATTACAATTCTACTACTCGCGAGATACAGTCAGTAGATGGATGGGTCATATGCAGTCTCAAACCCCTAGACATCGAAAGATGTTTTGGTATTCTTCAACACCCGAACAGTCTAGTCATTTCCATGGAGCAATGTGAGCGAGCATTCAATGCTAATATGGACAAGTGTCAAAGTAAGATGGCAGAGAGATGGTTAAAACAGAAAAAGAACAAGTTGCCGAGCAATGTGGGTCGTGGTGAATACAAGGAGTATGCGGTTTTGATTACACTTCTCAATCGTGTCTCAGGTCATGTAGATTCAAACAGATTCCAGCCCTAGATGTATTATATCATTGGTCAAATCATTTCCGAGCGAGAGCATTATGACTGGGCATCATTCATCAGCGATGTTCTCCACGAGCAAATCACCGGTTTTCTAGTTGCTCACCAATTTCACATGTGTTCCTACCTCGTATACTTGATCACCTATCAGGGTCAGTTTAGAGGGTTGAACACGGTGGGCATAATCAGTGTACAGAAAGTCTACCATTACTATGACCAGCTTGAGTTCACGAAGGCTGAACGACATTTCAAGTGTGTGCATGAGGCTTTCTTGACGTACACAGTGAGGAACCTAGACCGAGAGTTGCATGTTCGTATCTCAGCGGTTGCTAGAGCAGCGATGGTTGATTGGGCGGACTGGTTCATTCAATTCCCTACATATACCTACATCCGCGTCTACGGATACACAGGAAATCCAGCCATGCTTCCACGCTATCCTTCGGATAGGATAGTCTTTATGGAGTTCCTAAGGCAACTATACGATGTTCATCGACATTTGCGCCACAAGCGTAAACAAGCTGCCAACTTTCCAATGCAGTTCGGAATCTATTGGTGCAGGACAGCAATTGATGCTAAAGCTACAAGACAAGAGTTGGAGAAATATAAACTCAAGTACCTTGTTGACACCCACACATATGATCCTTGGGGTCATTATACAACACGCCTCGGTGGTCGTCCGTATCATAAGCCTACAATGGAGGATTATTGGGTGAACTAGGAGGATGATTTTGAGGTGCGCAGACGCAGCTACAGCAGGTTTTCTCTCCTACAGATTTTTGTTTTCTTGGTGGAAGATGTGGAGGGTTTGTCAGAGGATGAGGGAGATACACTGCCTCAATTTTTCAGAGAGCAGGTTGATACACAACCACTGCCGACTGTTGATTGGTTCGCCAAAGAATATTCATCAATGAAGGAAAGGTCAAGTAGACTTATTCAAAACAGTATACTTTACCTCGAGAGCAAGAAGACCAAGAGGGTAGTCGTGCCTAGAACAAAGCCGCCACCAGTGGATGCTTCACTACCTTCCTCATCTAAACCCAAACAGAAGAAAAGGAGTAACCCTCCTAAGAAGAGTCAAGCGCTTAACAACTCAAAAGGGAAGGCACTTGCTACTGAGACACACATGGAGCCTGTCAAAGAGCCAGTTTAGAGTTTGTCAGAGCCTGAGGTTTAGCCATGCCTACCATCACCGACACCAGAGCAATCTCCAATTCCAATTCACATTGATTTGGACTTGGATTCGCCACCTCGCAGTAACACCTCTACACGTTCACTCTCATCGGAGCCTCTCATTGCTAGTACAAATCCTTCCAGTGGGATTAGTCGAGACTCATCTTGGCTTGAGAGTCAACTGGGAAGGAAGAGGAGGCAGCCATCGTACGTACTTGATCATTCATATTTTGATCATGCCTACCAGGATGCGCCCGACAAGAGGATCAAGAAACAAGTCCATGTGGAGAGGAATGCTAATATGGAGATTGTCATCGAGACTGCTATACCTCGAGAGGGGAAGAGTCTGAACGAGATTGAAGTTCAGGATTTCGAGGTGATCACAGTCAACCTTGGTCGAAGCACCCGCCAGACACAGGTTGATCTCCTATAGGTTGCAATAGCTAGTGCAAGGGATAGAATACTAAAAGACAGAGAAGACAAGGCAACCCTCAAGGCTGAAATCCAACAGCTTCGTCAATACATATCTAGCCTTGTACACAAAACGGAAGATGTCACCGTCACACTCCCACCGATGCTAGAGCCATCGGCAGAACAGGGTCAGCTTGATCACCTGGTTGCTTACGGCAAGCATTTGGAGGATTAAGATGAGGAGTTCATTACTAGAGGTCGCTCTGTGCTTGCAGAGTTATACCAGTTGCGGCACAATGCACACAAACTCCGTCTACGTCTCCAAGATGAGGAGCGAGACTTGGCGATGGACAGACCCAGAGACGAGATTATGATTGCTCACCTAAGGATGGCATATGAATTAGTCACAAATGCAGAGGACAAAGAGGCTATCTACACTTGGAGGACACAGTTGATCTTCAAGGCGAAGATAGAGGAGACAATGGCATCAGAGTTGGCTGAGAGCAAAGAGCACGTCACTAGTGCCCTCTGGTATGTGAGAACTCTTGTATCTAGCATACCATGTCGGTATCAGCTTGAGGGTGGTGCGTATGTTGAGCTTGCTGACGTATAGTCAAAGCTCCAGGCACTCATTCATAGTATTTTCAGTGGGGAGACTGTTGGCTGTAAGATGAATCAACTTATAGTCATGTTAGTGTTGTTTGATGAAGCAACCAGGAGCAAAGGTGAACTTCAGTGCCAGATCACAAGCGGTGAGGACATGTTGCACAGACACAGTATACTTCGGCAAAGTATTACTGCCCCAGATGGTGACGCAATCAACAACCTCATGGAGGGGTTAGTTGCTCAAGATAACAGCCAATGATCAGTCAGTTAGGACCTGCAGTTGTCTGCGAGGACAGAATTAGGAGCATGCAATTAGAACTCGACTTTCATCTTCAGTTCTCTTTGTTGGGACCATGCACGCATGTCTATCTTATCCTCGGAGATATTTTGCAGGACTTGGAGTTTCATTAGGGTTTTCATTAACTGATGGTAGTGTTCCAGTTAACTTGCTTTCAATAAGGACGTGTATGCTTGTACATTGTCCATTTTTAGATTAAAAGTACCGGTTAACTGATGGTAGCTTTCCAATTAACTGTATAGTTCCCTTTATTAGGATTTAGCAATAAATCTTGCATGCATTCCAGGACTATAGTTGACTCAAGGTGATTTTAGGGTTCCCTACACCTTTCAATGTCTATAAATAAGAGTTTTTGCTCATTTGTAAATAACTTTTGCACGAGAGAGTAATATATGTTGTGCCCACCTTGCCTGTAATATTGCTTATTTTGTATCTGTTCACAAGTATTTATTATGATGATGAATTGTTATGCCACTCAAGTTTCATGCTGTTATTATGGTGAATGCTTATCTTAGTTAAATATAGTGGCTAGTTTGATCGTAAATTGTATGCGTGTTTCGTCTATGCAATTTACTATCCTAGTTGGCTATCCTTTATGTTGTGTTTCTAATAAGCCTATTCAGAAGAGCAAATAGTTGCGCCCACCTTGCCTACATGTTGTGAATCTGTACTCAAAGCTTATCGTTTCATATGTGTGCCAATAAACTTATTCATTCTAGCAAATAGTTGCACCCACCTTCATGTTGTGAAGTTGTACCCGGTTTATCGTATAAATCATTCCCACTCTGTTTCCTCATGCTCTGATTTTTTGAGGAGATTGGATAGTATAAGCTAGTCAGTTTTGAGTTGTAGTTAGGATTTGCGAAACAAGAAAATCCTTGGCTGCAACATTCGTGGTTTTTCTTAACCTTGTGCCTCTTTCAGCTGAGACAAAAAGATAGGAATTAGTTTACTTTACTTTTTTCAAGCATTTGTCCGCACAACGAGGGAGCTTCCCCTCCTAATTTGGAGAGCACTCATTACGTAGTGTGTGTGATGAACCCTGCTGGCTCACAAGTCAAACCCCTGTATTTTCTTTATCTTATTTCTGTTTTTTTAGTTTTTTAAGGAAAGTTTGTAGACAGAAGAGAAGGGGTGCATCATATAAAAGCTTATAAAATTGCAATACAGTAATATTCTGAGCAACAAATGTAATAGATGTTATTTTGCAGTACATACAATGGGATTACAAATGAATTACATACCCAAAATGCTCCAGAATAATTAAATAAAGAAGTATTCAAGCTTGCCAACCGGAATTGATGAAAACTGACAAATATCCACACCTAGGCTCCGGATCTAACTTCTCCCACTCCGAAATAGGATACAAACCCCTGAGAAAGGTAGACGCCAAGAATGGAACACAAACCGAAGCCAAAAGAAAGGCGTTTTAGCTAGTTACTTCACACGCCTCTTTTAAAAGGCACATTTCCCAATGCGAATGGTACGGCCCAAGTAAGATGATGAAGAGCCAAAGCTGGAAGCTGTAGAATTGCTAAAGAGGACGCCACAGGTGAAGAAACCCCTTCCTCATTGCAAACAAGTAAAAACTGAATGATAAAACTCTGATAGAAGCATGTAGAACCTCTAAATGAAGCCCTCACACTTGCACTAATTCAACTGGTCTTTCACAGTCTCAAAAATGCTCAACATCGAAGAGATTGCGTTCTCCAATGGAAATATTGCTCAAACCCTAATCACAAAGGAAAGCACAGAAGAAACCTCAAAGGCAAAGTCGAAATAATCATGAATGGGGTTTCTCATTGCCAAAATGCCTTATATCCCAAAAGGCACGCATTTCAAGAAAAGGACGCCACTTTCCATCATTTAAATCTTTTAAAATATATTTAAGTCCCTTTCCATAGTTTAGACATAAATACTTGGGTGCCACTTTTATGTTTTAAGTGATTTAATTTTAAATCACCCCTTTTATGAATATTTAAGTGATATAAAAAGAATAAAGTCAATTTGACTTTATAATAAAGAATTAAGTTAATATAACTTAAATCACTAAAATAATCATAACTTCCTCAAAACTCCATATATCTCTGTGCCGTCAGAAGCTATCAACTTCTGAACTGCCAAGGCCTGCAGTGAGCCAATCACTGAACTTTGAAAATGAGAATGACCAACTCCTCTAGAAAATACCACTGACCCTCTAACCAATCCAGTTAGCCCACAAGGGTCCAAGAAAAGGGCTAACACACTGTTCCCGAGAACTGACTAGAGCGGGGACATCACAGTCCACCCTCCCCGAATTTGTTTGTCCACAAGCAAACTCAAAGCCGGATGCTAAAGAATACTGTCACTCTCCCAAGTAGCATCCTCCGCCGGTAGATCTTTCCACTTTACCAGATATTCCCTGATAACCCGCCTCTGAAGATGACGCTCTCTGGAATCCAGAATGGCCTCAGGTATCAAAATCAACTTCCCCTCATCATCCAAGGGTGGTAAATCTGAAGAAGGGGTCACCTGCTGTCCCAACGCCTTTTTGAGGTGCGACACGTGGAACACATTGTGAACCTTACTGTTCACTATAGATCTAACTCATAAGCCACTTCACCGACACGTCTGACAACTCTGAATGGTCCATAGTATCGTGGCTTAAGTTTCTCGGCACCCTTCTTACGAAGGGTGGACTGCCTACAAGACTGTAACATCAAATACACCAAATCATCGATCTCGAAAGATCGCTCCACTCGCCTTTGATCAGCATATTGCTTTTGCTGGTTTTGAGCTTTCTGAATGTTCTCCCTGAGTGCTCTCATAATGTCCTGGTTCTCCTATAATAGATCCCTAGCACTAGGTACTCTGCTGTCACTCAGCAACAAATCTAGAAAACTCGGAGCATCATATCCATATAATGCTCGGTATGGTGTCATCTGAATACTCATGTGATGAGTGGTATTGTAGCAATACTCACAAAGGTATAACCACTTCACCCATGCCTTCTGCTGCCCTGAACTGTAATTCCTCAAGTATCCCTCCACCCATTTATTGACTATCTCAGTCTTCCCATCTGTCTGTGGGTGGTAGCTGGTACTCGGAGTGAGCTCTGTCCCGCAAAGCTTGAATAACTCCTGCTAGAAGTTACTCAAAAACCTGCTATCTCTATCACTGACTATGCTCTGAGGCAAACCGTACAACCTGAATACCTCTCGGAAAAATAAGTCTGCCACCTGTGTAGCTGTGTGAGTAGTAGTGATTGGGAAGAAATGAGCATACTTCGTCAATCTATCTACTACCACAAAAATGTTGTCCTTCCCTTGAGCTTTTGGTAAGCCCGTAATGAAGTCCATCGACAAGCATTCCCACTTCCTCTCAGGAATAGGAAGCGGCTGAAGTAATCCTACAGGGTATGTATGTTCTTGCTTGTTCTGCTGACAAACAAGGCATTCCCTAACATACTGAAGAACAAAAGACTTGAGACCCTTCCAAGAGAATCTCTCCCGTACCTGCCTATAGGTCTTAAAGTAACCGGGATGTCCTGCCATAGGTGAATCGTGAAATAATCTCAATACCCTGTCCCTCATCTCAGAACCTGGGACTAGAAATATCCTCCCTTTGTAAATGATAAGATCATCTGCAAGTGAGTATCTGCCATCCTGTGCTATCCCATCCACTATGCTAGAAGCCCACGGGTTCTTAGCATACTCCGCAACTATCATGTGTCTCCAATCCTCTGCAATCTCCGTAATGGAGCTCAAGTGTGGGCAGCGAGATAATGCGTCAGCAACTATATTCTGTGTACCCTTGACATAGGAGATGTCAAAATCATAGAACTGAAGTTTGCTGACCCATTTTTGTTGTCTTTCATTCAAATTTTGCTGTCCTAGGAAATGTTTCAGACTATTGTGATTGGTTTTAACACAGAATTTACTACCAACCAAATACTGCCTGAACTTGGCCATGGCATGCATGATGGCCAACATTTCCTTATTATAGATGCTAAAGCTCCTCTCAGGACCTCTCAGCTTCATGCTCTCAAAAGCTATAGGGTGTCGGTCCTGCATGATGACTACCCCAATACCCTCACCGTTGGTGTCACAATGTAGCTCAAACGACTTGGTGAAATCTAGTAATGCTAAAACCGGACATGTGGTCATGAGAAGTTTAAACTTTCAAAGCACGCCTGTGCTAAAGGTGTCCACACAAAAGCTCCCTTCTTAGTCAAATCTGTCAGTGGCACTGCATGACGCAAGAATCCACTAACGAACCGACGGTAGAAGGCGCATAGACCTACAAACCCCCTAAGCTATGTCAATGTCTCAGGTGTAGGCCAATCAATGATAGCGTGAACTTTCTCTGGATCCATACCGACTCCCTCACTGCTGATGATGTGACCCAGATATAAAAGTTCTCCCAATCCCAGAGCACACTTGGATTCCTTGGCGTACAAGGACTCCATATCCAATATGCTCAATACTGCATCCAAGTGAACTATGTGTTCCTCCCAAAATTTGTTGTAAACCAGTATGTCATCGAAGAACACCAAAACAAATTTCCTCAAATGAGGATGGAAAACCCTGTTCATTGTGGACTAAAATGTGGTTGGAGCGTTGGTTAAACCGAATGGCATAACCAAGAAATCATAGTGTCCACAGTGACATCGGAATGCGGTTTTCTCAATATCCTCCTCTCGGACTTTGATCTGATGGTAACCTGTCCTCAAATCAATCTTCGAGAAATAGCAAGCTCCATGAAGCTCGTCTATCAACTCATCTATCCGTGGAATAGAATACCTATTCTTTATAGTCTTCCTGTTGAGCATCCCGTAGTCAATACACATCCTAAGTGTACCATCATTTTTCTTCACCAAAACAATTGATGAAGCAAAGGGTGACTTACTCAGCCTAATCTGCCCCATAGCTAAAAGTTCCTTAATAGTTTTTTCAATCTCATCTTTTAGACGTTTGGGGTGCCGGCAAGGAGTGATCATGATAGGTTTCGTGCCCTCGTCCAGCTCTATATTATGCTCAATACCTCTATCAGGAGGTCTACCTGGTGGAATAGCACTGAAAACCTTTGCATGTTTGATTCGGAGTTCCTGCACATCTGGATGATAAGGAGATTCTTGATGCTCCCTTTGCGAAGCCATTACCTTGCACTCTGCTGCCCAATCCACCATGTCATGCCGAATCAAATGTTCCATTCTTCGGAGTGAAATTTCTTTTATGTTGCTGTCCTTGATGGCTTTAAGAACATGATTTGTGCCATCAACTCTGAATTTCATCTCCATGTCATGCAAATTAAGTGTGAACTCTCCTATCGCATGAAGCCACTTCATGCTGAGAACTATATATGTTCCTCCCATGTTCATGTTGTACCTAAAACCAAAATTTTTGCTTCACTAAGGCATTTTGCTTAATTGAGTTTTAATCCTGTTAAAGTGATGACAGAAGGTCGTTTTGGGGTTCTTAAATATGGAGTTGGTGTCAGTGTTATGTCAGGCTGTTTCTGAGGAAATTTGAGGAAAGTGAAAATCTGAAGAAAAATCATCAAAATTTTCTATCTCTGGAGAGGGAAGCACATTTTCAAATGGGCGCCCTATCTTTTAGGGGCTCAGATCCTGTTTCTAGGGTTTGTCTCCTCCAGCAGACATTTGTCCGGCATTACGTCAGCTTCACAGTGAGCTATCAAGTTTGTCAAATGGACTTGTTTTGAGCAAGTTACGGAAGTTACAGCGCAGAATGAGGTAAAAGCGAGAATTGGCTAACACTGGTAAAAAGCGCATTTTTTGGAAATGGCGCCCATCTTTTTGAGGTGCCAAATGAAGGTTTTTGACTAAATGCCACCCAAGATGTTTATCTCACTTTTGTTCGAGCTTCGCGACGCATCCGTCAATGGGTGAATCTGAGTTGCTAAAGTGCCTGAACCTGAGGTCAAACGTAGGGTCAAATCTTAGTCAGAATACCAAGGAAATTAGCAAAAGAGCAACTTTTCAGAAAGGCGCTTAAGCTTTTCAAGCCTCTAATGCTTTCTTTTTGATGATACCAGATGTTCAATGTGTCCGTGTTACGCTCAGCTTTCCGTTGCCTTTCTCCGTCAGTTCAGAGGATGACTCAGCAGCTTGCAGTCGGGGTTTTTATGTTATTTTTATTATTTCCAGAAATGGCTAAGTCTGGAGTGAAAAGAGCAGCTTTTCAAAAAGGCGCCCTTGTTTTTCACCCCTCAGACGTTTTCTTGGGAAATGTGCCTTTGCAGTTGTCGTGCAGAATAAAGTCAGCTCCGCAACGAACCTGAGATCCAGTCCTGAAAGTTGATAAAACAGAAGTTACGAAGGATTTTGTTTTCCCCTTCGTTGAGATCTGAGATGTTGAAAATTGACTAAGTCTGAGAAAAAGCGCAGCTTTACCCAAAAGCGCTTATTTTGAGCCTTGGATATCGATATTATGACGTGCACTCTCAAGATATCTTTTGATCAGTTTTTACTTAGCTCTGCAATGCACCTGTCAGCCAGTCAATCGGAGAAGTCAGTTAACCAGTGTCAGGAGATGAACAGAGGTCTCGGCAGAGGTTTTGGCTTAAATTTTCATGAAATTTGGCTAAGTCTGGAATTCGCTTGAAAGTTCAAAGTTGAATTTTCGAAAGTGAGTTGAATGGACGCCTTAACTAGAGTTCTGACTGCAGTTAGACTAAACGTTTTCTGGGTTGTCATCTTCAGTTCATATATTGGCATGTGGAGTGATCTTTCAGTTCGCATGTCGAGTTAACTACCTTGCATGTTGAGTTAACTTGGTTGCATGTTGAGTTAACTAAAGATTATCACTGAATGTCAACTGAAGTTCACATGCATGGCGAATTTGGTCAAAATTGTGAAGTTTTAGTGAAGTATGGCGCTTCATTTAGTGTCAACTGAAGTTCAAAAGGGACGAATTGAATAATGAAGCATTAGATTTGTGAAGTATGGCGCATGAAGTTGTTAACTTCAGTCATGAAAAGGGTCGCCATATTTAGTGTTTTAATGATGAAGCATTAATTTATGAAGCTACGCACTTTTCAAGGAATAATAACTGAAGATTGAAAAGGGTTGTTATTTTTAGAATTAAATTGAAGCTTAAGTGTGAAGTTGGCGCACTTCTTGAAGGCCAACTGAAGATTGAAAAGGGTCACTATTTTTAGAATATTCATTGCATGAAGATGGCGAATTCCTTAATGTCAACTTTAGTTATCAAAAGGGACGCCTTAGTTCAATTTTGTCAATCTAAAGCTAATTTGAAGGTGGCGAACTTGATAAAGATTGTTAACTGAAGCTAAAGTCGCATGGTTGAGTTGAACTGACGACTTGAAAGGGTAACCCTAATGCATGGCTATTTATTTAGCATATTCGAGTTCCAGTTAACTAAAATGGGGTCCAATTAGAAGCCAAGCGTCATTTTTCATGAATTCTTTGCTTAGTGCGAATTTTGAAGATGAAAATCTATATATTTCAAGAATGGCGTCCATTATTTCATCATCTTTTGCTCTGAAGTTCATATTCTTTTTGAGCGACCAGCAAGCTAAAGGTGCTACAGGTGTCCGAATTCAGCGTTCTTCGAAGCGACGAGTTCAGATTGTTCAGAGGAAGACGATTCTAGACTTTATTTTCACTTTGCATGCAGGTTTTATCAAATTCCAAGGAAGAAGTTGGCAGATTTTTCAGAAGCAGACAAGCAAAACTTTCTATCTTTTGTCTTATTTCTTCTATTTCTCACCTTAGGTACTTTCTTCGCATGTCAAAGAAAACGGCAAAATATTCAGAATCTGACCATCTGGGTTTGCATATTTCAGCATCAGCAGCAAAACCCACATCTTAGATTTTTTTTCGAGAAAATTGCCCCGCAGCCTTCATTCTGAAGCTCTGTGCTTTTTTCCGAGAATTTCTTTGCATGTGGGCCTGAATCACATCTTTTTAAAAATCGCATCATCTGGGTTTGTTCAGAATTTCGTTGTGCATAAAACCCATGTTCCAGATTTTCTCAAGGAAAATTGCCCCGAGAAGCTCTAAAACCCTTGCAGTTCTCGACTGAAGAATCTTGCATGTCAAGCTAAACGACGTGTTTTCACAATTCTGACGTTGTGGGTTGTCTTAGAATCCTTTTCTAGACAAAACCCATGTCTCAGAATTTTTGGTGAAAATTATCCTTCGACAGGGTATTTTTAGCCTCACCGAGCCATTTTTGCTTTCTAGAGAAAGTTGTCATAACATAGCCGTGTTCACAGTCAACGGGCGAGTTTTTCAGAATGCAATTCACGTAGACTAAATTCAAGGCCAAATCGGTCTTAATTTAGGTTTTCATCAGAGCAGCTGACAATGAAGCGTTACGCTGCAGAAGGAACAGAGATCATTTCATTTGCGGAGCCGCCAAAATCACTCAAATCACGTGTCGTTATCTTCGTAAAGATGGTACCTACGCTGATCTCAAGGCTATGCAAACTAAGTTCCAGAAGCATGTTTGTGATATCTTGATGGAGGTTCTGATCACATTTTCAGTAATTTCAGCTAGTTTCAAGAAAGCGGCTGAAGATGTCAGAGAATGCATACAAGAAAGTGACAGAGAATTGAAGAAGCAGATTATTATTTTTGGACAGCGTCAAAGTGCCAAAAGATAGAGTGATTGATGAATTCTTGTTCGAAGTGTTAGACCGAGATGACATGGAGTGATCTGCCAGTTGGAACCTGCAGTTAATTTCGAGGGTTGAGTCATGAGCAGCAGTTAACTCGACTTTCAGTCTTGAGTTCACTTGCTGACTTCACACATGCTTATCTCATCCTTGGAATTATCGTCACAGGAGTTAGGGTTAGGGTTTCCAGTTAACTGAAGGTAGTGTCCAGTTAACTTTGCTTTAAATAAGGACGTGCATGCTTGCACATTGTCCAATTAGGTTATTTGTACCGTTAACGATGGTAGCTTTCCAGTTAAGCGTATAGTTTACTTCATTAGGGTTTAATGATTAATCTTGCATGCATTTGCAGAGCTGTAGTGAACTCAAGGTGATTTTAGGGTTACCTACACCTTGATGTATATAAATAAGAGCTTTTGCTCATTTGTAATTAACTTTTGCTTGAGAGAGAAATATATGTTGCGCCTACCTTGCCCTCAATATTGCTCTTTTGGTATTTGTTCATGTGTCTTCGCTATTACGATTAATTGTTATGCCACATAGGGTTTCATGCAATTGTAATGGTGAATTCTTTTTGTTTTGTGAATCTTTATCATTTTGATCAAGTGTTATGCCACATAGGGTTTCATGCGATTGGGATGATAAATCTGTTTTGTGAAGTCTTTACTATTTTGATCAAGTGTTATGCCACATAGGGTTTCATAAGATTGGCGTGGTAAATTCTTCTCATAGTTTAGATAAATCTGTTTTGTGAATCTTTTATCATTACGATCAAGTGTTATGCCACATAGGGTTTCGTGAGATTGTGATGATAAATCTGTTTTATGAGTCTTTACTATTATGATCAAGTGTTATGCCACATAGGGTTTCATAAGATTGTCATGGTAAATTCTCAAATCTGTTTTGTGCCCAATAAACTTGTCTAGATTGAGTGATAGATGCGCCACCTTGCCTTCAAGTAGAGAATCTAAACTTCGTTTATCGTCGATAGTCAAACCCTGCTCCATTTCCTCATGCTCTGTTTTCTTGAGGAAATTGGATAGATTTAAAGTAGATAGCTTAGTTGTAGTTAATGATCTGCGAAACCAGAAAATCCTTAGCTGCAACGTTCTTGGTTTTCTTAACCTTGTGCCTCTTCCAGCTGAGAACAAAAAGATAGGACTTAGATTACTTTTCTTTTTCATGCATTCCAACACAACGAGGGAGCTTCCCCTCCTAATTTGAAGAGCACTCATTGCGTAGTGTACATAGCTGTCCGTACAAACCTACACTCCAGAGGTGTTAGTTTTTACACCAACAGTTCACAACATAAAAATCTGCCTTAAACTCAAAATTATTGAGTTTCATTGGCAAATCCGAAATCATCCTCTCGTAGTTAAGAGTGTATCCATCTGCAACCTTCACTCGAATGCCTTCAAACTGCTGAATTTGAATTCCCCTTTTTTCCACTAACCATGAATCAATAAAGTTGTGGGTTGCACCTGTATCCAAAAGAGATATGACTCTTTGACCCGCTAAGATCCCACAGAGTCTGAAAGATCCCTCTCTCTACATGCTGGACATATGAGCCTCCTGTAGCTCACTCTCTACCTCAATTTTTGCCTCATTTTCTGATTTTTCCTCATTTGTGCCATAGATTGCAGCTTGCTGGTCAGAAAAATCAATCAACGTTTCTCCCTCATAGAACCATTCCATGTGCCTGTTTTGCCCTTTAGGCTTGAGGGGACAGTCATGGTTGAAGTCATATGGGCCCTTGCAGTAAAAGCAGAGCTTCCTCCTACGCAAATCATTCATTGTTTCCCAATCTAAAGGTGCTGCAATTTTTTTCTTTTGATCAGTATTATCAGCCTTCTTTGGATCAGATTTGTTATCATTGTATGAGGTAGATGGTTTCGAGCCAAATTGTTTACGAGGTGTAGTGAGCTCCATACTGCGAGCTTTCCTCATGGCCTCCTGTAAAGTAGGGGATCAAATGCCTTGATCCAACCTTTCATGGGCTCAAAAAGAGCCTCAATAAACAATATGATCAGCCTTCTCTTTGAGATGCCTATCACCATCACGGATAGTCTCTGGAAATCTCCAATGTACGATTCCAAGTTACCTAACTGTTTTAACTGCGCAAGATCCCTGAAGAATAGTTTGGGATCATGTCTATCAAACCTCTCTACCAATCTATCAGTAAACTCTTGGTACGAGGTAATCCTATCATGGTGTAGTGTTGCCATGCCATGAATCCACCAGTCGTGCTACGCCATCAAGGTGGAGAGCTGCAAATCGTATAGCATCTTCCTCTGGCATAGGACGTAGTGTCAAGAATGTATCCAACTTACTCACCCAGGCACGTGCTGTAACTCTACCACTGCCATCATAGTGAACTAAGGTCAGTTTGTTGGTAGCCTGTCTGAGATCATTTTGTTTGTTTCTAGGCCTCCTGTCATTCCTGTTACGGTTATACTCTCTCTTTTGGCTCATGAATCGATCGAAGTTAAGGTGCTCCTTAACTCTTGGAGGCAATGCATCCCATTCATCATGCATAGTCATGATGTTATCAGCAAAGTTCACTTCACCACCCTGTTCAACCTCTTCCTCTTCATCAGCTTCATTTCTGATAAAAGTAGGACAAGTAGCTCTCTCAAAGGTGTGTGTTGGAGCAATAATTCTGTGTGGTTTTCCATGAATACTACCTTCCTGATCTCGAACCTGATTCTGACCTCTATGAAGTGTCAAATTTTGAACATTTGTGCTTAGCTGCTAGAGGATATTCGCCACCTGTTTTTGGCCTACCACCATGCCTCTAAGTACATTTCTAGCTTCTCTGTCCTCTTCATTGAGAGGATTCCTGTGAGAACCTTCAACTTCCCTGTCAGCCATGTTATCAAAGTCTAATTCTTCTTCCTGTTCGTCAAACGAAAACGCTGGAAATGGTTCAAAAGTACTTCTCTGAAAACCAGGAGCCCTGCGTGAGTAGTACCTGTCAAACCTATTCTGATGAGACCGCATAGAAGCTGCTAACCCTTCAGGCTGGCAGGATCAGTGCTCTGATACCATTGTGATGAACCCTACTGGCTCACAACTCAAACCCCTGTATTTTCTTTATCTTATTTCTGTTTTTTTAGTTTTTTAAGGAAAGTTTGTAGACAGAAGAGAAGGGGCGCATCATATAAAAGCTTATAAAATTGCAATACAGTAATATTCTGAGCAACAGATGTAATAGATGTTATTTTGCAATACATACAATGGGATTACAAATGAATTACATACTCGAAATGCTCCAGAATAATTAAATAAAGAAGTATTCAAGCTTGCCAGCTGGAATTGATGAAAACTGACAAATATCCACACCTAGGCTCCGGATCTGACTTCTCCCACTCCGAAATAGGATACAAACCCCTGAGAAAAGTAGACGCCAAGAATGGAACACAAACCAAAGCCAAAAGAAAGGCGTTTTAGCTAGTTACTTCACACGCCTCTTTTAAAAGGCACATTTCCCAATGCAAATGGTACGGCCCAAGTAAGATGCTGAAGAGCCAAAGCTGGAAGCTATAGAATTGTTGAAGAGGACGCCACAGGTGAAGAAACCTCTTATTGCAAACAAGTAAAAACTGAATGATAAAACTCTAATAGAAGCATGTAGAACCTCTGAATGAAGCCCTCATAGTTGCACTAATTCAACTGGTCTCTCACAGTCTCAAAAATGCTCAACATCGAAGAGATTGCGTTCTCCATTGGAAATATTGCTCAAACCCTGATTACAGAGGAAAGCACAAAAGAAACCTCAAAGGCAAAGTCGAAATAATCATGAATGGGGTTTCTCATTGCCAAAATGCCTTATATCCCAAAAGGAATGCATTTCAAGAAAAGGACGCCACTTTCCATCATTTAAATCTTTTAAAATATATTTAAGTCCCTTTCCATAGTTTAGACTTAAATACTTGGGCGCCACTTTTATGTTTTAAGTGATTTAATTTTAAATCACCCCTTTTATGAATATTTAAGTGATATAAAAAGAATAAAGTCAAATTGACTTTATAATAAAGAATTAAGTTAATATAACTTAAATCACTAAAATAATCATAACTTCCTCAAAACTCCATATATCTCTGTGCCGTCAGAAGCTGTCAACTCCCGAACTGCCAAGGCCTACAATGAGCCAATCACTGAACTCTGAAAATGAGAACGACCAACTCCTCTAGAAAATACCACTGACCCTCTAACCAATCCAGTTAGCCCACAAGGGTCCAAGAAAAGGGCTAACACACTGTTCCTGAGAACTGACTAGAGCGGGGACATCACAGTGTGCATAGCTGTCCATACCAACTTGCACTACAGAGGTGTTAGTTGTTACACCAACACCTTTAAATCTGATCACAAATCACAAATCTGATCTAATTTCAAATCTGATACAAACACAATTCCTTCCCTTCAAATCTGATCATACTTCACACAATCCTTTCTTCACAAATTGATTTAAATGATGCATACACTTCTTTCACAAAAACTGATCACATACATGTCAATGATTTCCTTTATATCTGATTATAAATGATATTAATATTTTTCTTCTATATCTCCCTATATCACAATTTTCTTCTATCTCTATATTTGCATATATTTTCTCTTTTGTCTCTGCACAATATTTTTCTAATTTTGCTCATATTTCAAATTTGAATGAGATATTTTCTGCTTTTATCCTGCTCAAAATCACACTATATATCTTCTTTTAAAATGCTGCTCTAAACATTAATCACTGCTCTTTATATACATCGCTGCTCTTCATATGTATGGATCTGCTCTAAATCGTATAATATTGCTTTTGGAGAACTTGCTTGAAAACCCAGATCTTATCTTCATTAAATCTAATGTGCCTCTTCATAAAGGAGGCGTCTTATCACAAGGAGTCGGCCACATTAAAACTATAATTAAATTATAATCAAATAATCATGCTGCCATATGAGGTCGGCCATATAATCATGCAAGGAAGTCGACCTTGGTAAAAACATTAATATCAATGAGGAAGACGGCCATATGCATTTGCTGCCTTAATTATATTTGTTATTTTTAATCATTTGTTATATGCTCGCTCCCTCTTTTTCTTCTTAGTAATTTCTGCCTTTGTTTAGGATAATCGCTGATTCTTTGTAATAGAGCACTTCACTTATTAATGTGCTGCTTTTATTTATATTAACTCTGCCTTCTTTCTCACATTCGCTGCTTCTAATTCTTCCATTTTATATATGATTTGGGCATTAATACTATGTATGGTCAACCAGCAATACATTAAATTAATTTCTGTAAAGTGGCACCAGAATAATGAGGGTCGGCCAGCAGGGATGTAAAGTTGATTAGGGCCTTTGGCCATAACAATTTTCTGACTTTAAATTAATGATATTAATTTATTGTGATGTGAATTTTCTTTATAAAGGCGGCCCCAAAGTGAGAGAGTCTGCCATCATTAATAAGAACAGATTTCATCCAAATTTTTTTGCTGCAAAATTGCAGGCTGGCCTTCATTACAATTTAATTTGATATCTCACTGAATTATCTTATAATTTCTGATTCCTCATCATCTTCTAAAGTTTCTTTGATATCTTGTGTGTCATCTATGACCATGTTTTGTTGATTGCATGGTTAGGATTTGCCAATTACTCCAAATAGTTTCTTTATCTAATACACTATATTTGACCCAAGAATGAATTAAACTCAACATGGAATCATTAACAATTTCTCCTATTGACATCATGCTCTTCCCACCTTGACATCAATGACAACAATAATACAACAATCTCAGACAATAAATTTCTTTGAACAACGAATTCCATCTTGACATCAATGACCACATTTCCAACATACTTGCTACAAATGTGGTGTAACAAAGCAAAAGAAATATGCATATTTGGTAAGTAAATCCACGAAAACCATGACTTTTTTCCATCAAACCTAGGCAAACCCATGATGAAATCCATGGAGAATAGATAAGGGTTGTAGAAGACTTAGAATCTTAATTGTTTCCCCTTTCTTTTGTTGCATATTGTGCATTCTATCACAAATTTTTGGACACCCAATTTGAGTCAATCCCAAAAGAAATCTTGCTCCATTCTATGATAAGTCATTGAGAGGCTTGAATGTGTAGCTAGTTGAGAAGCTAGAGATCTGCCAAAACCTTAAGCTTAAGGATTGAGTTCTTACATAAGTACAACCTATCCTTGCACCATAGAACATCTCCTTTCCATGCAAATTTTTTAGACACACTTGAATCTTGTTGGTGTTTTTGAATGAACGAGTATCCACGTCCTTCTACCACTCTTCTCATGCCTTATCCACCCAATCTACTCAAAGTATGGAAATGATATACATTAGTGACTCTATGGGTTCATGAATCTATGGATTCATCCCTCCCAGATAGAGCAATAACCACAACACTCTTCTTTTCTTTCTTGTAAATGATCTCAAAGTTATATTCCAACATCTTAGTGACTCATTTTTGTTCTTTAGATGACAACCTTTATTCCAATAGGTATGTGAGGCTATCATGATTTGTCTTTGCCTTAAAGTGTCTTCCAATTAGATAAGGTCTCAATTGTTTGACTAATGTAGGATAGTAATCATTTCCTTCTCATAAATAGGCTTCAACAAGTTCTTATCTTTGAGTTGATGACTCTCAAATGCTAGGATTCTTCATTCTTGCATGCGTGTTGCTCTTATGCCTAACCCAAAAGAATCACATTCCACAATGAAGGCTTCAAAAAAAAATTTGGTGGCTAGAACTAGAGTTGTGCACATGGCTTCCTTGAGCTTCTCAAATGCCCTGGTGGCTTCCTCATTCCATTGGAAGGAGTCCTTCAATAAAGCTATGAGTGGGGTTGATATACTACCATAACTTTTTAAAAATCAATGATAGTAACTAGGAAGCCCTTAAAAAACCTTGTAGGTTCTTGATGGTTCTAGACATTTTCCATTCTACTATGGCCTTGATCTTGTGAGGGTCCAACTTGACTCCCTCATGTGAAAAAATATGGCCTAGGTACTCCACCTCTTTGGCTTAGTATAACATTGGTGTTGTTCAAGAATGCTCAAAACCTGATTCACATGTTACAAATGTTCCTCCCAAGTTTTGTTATATATTAAAATGCCATCAAAAGATACCAAAACAAATTTCCACAAAAATGACCTAAAGAGTTTATCAAACTTTGAAATGTACATGGTGCAATTGTGAGGCCCAAAGGAATCATCGAAAATTCATAGTGGCCCTCATGGTTTGGAAATCTATCATATGTAAATGCTCATCTTTATTTCTAATTTAATGATAATCAAAATGAAGATCAATTTTGGTAAAATAAATAGCACCATTTAGCTCATCTAACAAATCATCAATTACTAGAATTGGAAACTTATCTTTATGGTGTATTTGTTGTGCTCTCTATAATCAAAACACAATCACCAAGTGTCATCTCTCTTGCACATTACCACTAGAGAAAAGTAAACACTCTATACCTAATAATACTTGCCTCTAGCATCTCTTGTAACATCTTCTCGATCTCACTTTTCTATACATATGAATACCTATAGGACTTGATGTTGGGTGGTTGGCTCCCTCGTACTATTTGAGAGGCATGATCATGATCTCTTTGGGGAGCCAATCATTTTGACATATCTCCAAAAACTATGAAGTACCTATCTACAACTACTTGCAGATTTGGTGGTGTAGGATCCCTTGACTAATGTGCTTCTAATGAAAACAATTGAGCCACAAACCCATCTACTCACTTATTAAGCATATTTTGCATTTGATGGGAGCTTAACAACTATGGAGACTTGACCTGCAACCCTCTCAATTCAACTATCCTACTATCTAAGAGAAAACACATGAATAGCTAGAAATTCATCTCAACTATTCCCAATGTTGTAAGCCACTAGACTTCCAAATCAATGTCTCTTGCACCCATGGAGATAGCAAACATAAGGCAATCTAATCAGTATTCTTCAATGAAAAGTTTAGTGCTATGACATTTTCTTGTACAATTAACTTTCCCCATCTACAATCATGACCTAAAGTTCTAGGACTAAATAGATAAAGCAATTCAATCGAGAAGCTACCTTCTTGTTGATGAAGTTGTGAGTGCTTCCTGAATCTATCAACACTATTACTCTCTCTTTTTTCAAGAAACCCACCACCTTGAGAGTTTGTGAGGTGTTAATTACAAAAATTACATCACAAGAATAGTTGGTTGGGTATCTCCTAATTCACCCTCTAGCTCATCAACAACCTCTAATGCTTCATCTTCTTCCTAACAAGCCCCTTCAATGTAGAATTTATTTTCAACACATTTATGTCCTCAACTGTATTTGCTATCATGATTAAAGCATGGCCATTTGTCCTTCTTTCTTCAATTTGTTGATAAGTCAATATAGTAGGTTGAGAAAATGGTTGTGTTGGCAAGATCTTCTCTCTTATGCTACTGAACCCTACCTTTTGGGAGCCAAAAAAAATCCTCTACCCTACATGCCTTTGAAAAAGAATTAGATATAGTAATAAAATTAAACATACGTAGCTTACGTTGGATGTGATCCTTGAGCCCATTGAGAAACAAGTCATTCAAGTTCTCCATAATTGTTTCTACTCACAATGATAGGTTCT
Source organism: Sequoia sempervirens (assembly GCA_007258455.2). Lineage (NCBI taxonomy): Eukaryota > Viridiplantae > Streptophyta > Pinopsida > Cupressales > Cupressaceae > Sequoia > Sequoia sempervirens. Next base: position 25,547 of record VDFB02205799.1, read on the forward strand.
AGAATTGCTGAATAGAATCTTTGACCAATCATGTTTGTCACAATTTGGCTAACTAGCTAAAAGTAATTCTTTGTCACATTGTTCTTATAGTGTATTTGCAATTCCTCTCTAAAATTGTCCAAGTAACACTAAAAGCCTTTTTCTTCCTTTGTGCACATAGCCATTGATACAAAACAAACTGCTCAAGTTATAGATATAAGGAAGCCGCTATAACCTTTTGGCCACTTGGAATTTGATGTCATACAAAAATATTCCATTTGATTAAACCAACTACGTGGATCCACTTTTGGAGTGGCTAAGCAATTAAAAATCTCCACCCAACTTGTGAAGATGGTTTAAGTGACAAGAATCTTTACCCATCATTTGAAAGCATGACAAAAGTGTTACATCCCTTTTTGTCTTGAACAAGATTATGACAATAATAATAAGGTCGTTATGTTAGTTGTAATCAACTACCTTTCACGAGAATGTGAAAATTAGGAAAAAGAATTTTTAATTTATTTGATATAACTGCAATTATGAATGATATATATATATATATGTGTGTGTGTGTGAATGTGTTAATGTGTTTTTATTTTGAAAAGGAAACAAAGAACGGTCTAACCCTATTTATTTACCAAGTGGATGCAGGATTGACAACAACTCGAAGGGAAAGGGAAATATCATCAAGGAGAGGCCACAATCTATAAAAGAACCAATTACCATCAAGTCACAAGTTTGGTGTAAGGTTGCTAACGTGGTAGTCGTAACCTTATGTTATTATCACACTTAATTAATAATTTTAAAAACAAGTAACTGATTTCAACTTTGGTGTAAGAGGGAAACAAGTCAACTTAAAAGAGTATCATCGTTATCCTTTTGGTGGTCATGTATTAAGCTCTTAAACGCACCTTGGAATAAGAAATAAATTAAATAATATTGCCAATAATAATATAAACCTTAAGGTCACGATTTTGGAATGAAGTGTCGGGGGAGAGATGACTTTCTTCCGTTTTGTGTTTGGTTGGCAGTAACCCCTCGTGTGATGTCCCCATCCTAGTCAGCATAGTTGGGTATGTGGTTAGCCTATCATCCTGGTCCTCGTAGGCTAATAGAGATGTGTAGAGGATCAATTGAGGCAGTTACGGGTATTCAGGAGCTTCATTTTTGCAGTTGTTTCAGGTTGGGCCTTCGCAGAATCCTTCAGAGTGGTTTTTCAGAGACTTGCTATTTTTAGAAAGTCAGACAGGCGGAAGCTGCTATTTTGGGCAGGGCACCTGGTTCAGCTAGTCTGCTCAGATTCGACCCAGTGCATCAGTTTGTTGGTCAGATGGAAGAATAACGGAGTATTTAATGATTTATTAAATAATTAATATTTTGACTTTATATTATAAAGTCACTTTATTAATGTATTTAAATATTATAATTAAGGCGTATTATAAAGTATTTTAATACTTTATAATAAAGTGGCATAATTAATTTAATGAATGAGTATTTATTCATTAATGGAGAAGGCGCCTATTATTAAATATTTTTTCCTAAGTCCAAACAGGCAAATTAAATCATTTATTTAAATGATTATTAAAAAGAAGGGTTTGGTCGAATTTCTCAAGAGGCTTATATATTGACTGCCAAAGACAAATCGAACTCTTATGTCTTGATTATTCAATTTGTCTTCTTTTTGCTATGAGCATTGAAGTTTGCAAAACCTAGGGTTTTAGCAGACGATCGATTTTGAAGAACGATACCTCTTCAAGATCTGACATACTGAGGCTGTGAAATACCAGTTGAAGATTGTCCATCAGCGTGGCTTCATCCAGAAGTCATACAGTGTTAACAGTGGAGTTTATATTCAGTATTCAGGTTCTATTGCTTGTCAGAGAGAATCGCCTTTTTCCAGAGGATCAGAGTTTTGACTATGGGCATTTATTTCTTGAGGCCGTACTTTTTACTTGCTGCTGCTGCTGGGCCGTACATTTCTGTACCAGTAGGTCATACCATCATCTACAGGGAACCACGCCTCTTGTCTTCAGCTTCCATCATCTGGATTTGGTGCGCCTAGGGTTTACAGAGCTCCAGTATCATTTTCAGAACCTGAAGATTGTGTTTCTTGCTTAGCCGTACATTTTCATCTGTTATCTGGTGGCTGCAAGTAACCAGGTTCTTTAAAATAAAAAGTTGTTTTCCTTTCATATATTCGATTTGGATATTGTATGTGCTATGGAACTCCAATAAATTCATGCGCCTATATCTTCTGAACAATATTGAAGCACATTTATTGTCCTTTGATTTATTATGAATTTTTTATGCATTTTAGAGTAAAATCGCCATTTACTGTTATTTGCAAAAAACCATCAAAACACAAAAAAACTACAAAACAAACAAAAATCAGCAATTTTAGTTAGGGTTTGGGGTTGAGAGTCACCTAGACTCTTACACCTCGCTACCTCATCCTCCATGGCTGGAAGTAACGCCCAAGAAGGAAGGCATGCAGATGTTTTCTCTTGGAGTCTTGGTTCGCGTTGAATATAGGATGGCATTCTTTATTATTTCACTCTCTTTTCACTCCTCTCTCTCTCTCTCTCTCTCTCTCTCTCATTCGCATTGGCATTGGCTTTCATTGGTTTTGCATATTCTTTATGGTTGCCATGGTCGAGCACCATATTGCTTTTACTCAACACTCTATTCTCTAGAATGGGAAAGACATTTTGTATGCATGAGTAGCTCCACCACCGCTGCACTCTTCTGGTTAGTAAAGTATCATAATACATCTATTGCCGTCATCTAGATCGCTGGGAGGAAAACATCAAGAGAGTTGTCAAGTTTCAATTTGCATTTCCAGGCATGTTTAATAAGTTTCTTTAAATTTACTAAATCATGCATATTGAATAATCTCTTATTTCATTTAGGAAAATGAAGTGTATTGTTGATGCATTCTTTACAATCACATCTTGTCTAATGAATTATAATATCGAATTTCCTTGTAAAACCCCATTGCTTCGTCTAGTGGAATTATTTCTTCCTAATACATACAATCCAAACATGGTCTTCTAATTCTGAAACCGAAATGTTCCGAGTTCCTTCCATCACTGTTTACTTGCAGTACAAACCTTACTCTGTTTTCTTAAATTCTTGAATTGGATTAGTTCATTAAACTTTTACAAATGTCAATTAGATGAAATATATATTTTTGAACTGAAGTATTCTTTCAACATCGACTAAGACTATCATACTTCCTCTTGTGAGTAAGAAATGAACATGAGCCAAGTCGCTGATAATATAAACTCAAAAGTCAAATGTATTAATGCCGAGTAAGGGTGAGAGAGCTAATGGCATGAGAAATGTGCTCATAATCATTAAATCCTTGGCCAAGGTTATGATGCTTAGAATAAGCAACAATCATCCATCAAGAATTAGATATACCCCTGGTCAGGACAGTCATTCTAGTTAGGAGAACCTATAGTGAAAGATCGACCAGGGTAGTATAGATTCTTGACACCAGACTTAGATGGCAGGATGGTAACTAGGAATCCTTTATAGACTGCACCTCATGAAGGGTCGGGTTTCTTCAGTTGAAGAAACACAAGAGACCAGTAGGTCTTTGGTTGGGCGGAAAAGCCCTTGATGATGTTTCTCTTTCCCTCAAAGACTGAGACTTGTTTTCAAGCATTCCAACAGGAAGCCTTCAAACTATACTATCTCTTACTCTCTCTCGCTCTCTCTTTCTTTACTTCAAATGTAACTATTCTAAATAGTTAAATTCGCTGCTGTTAAAATAGGTTCTTTTCATTTCTTACATAATGGAATAGTTAGTTCATAACCAACTGTAGCTTTCAGATATATAAACCGTTAATTGTTCCATTTCAGCTGAAATTGAAAAACTAGAAGTTAGTTATTGAATGTTAAAGTAGTTAATGCTCAGATCATTTATCTTTCCTGTTTGATATATGTGTTGAAACTCTCATTAGTAAAATTAGTTAGTTACTTTTCAGCTGAATTTGGAAGTTAGTTACCGTTCTTAAACTGTAGATAGCTAGTATGTTACATATGGTATCAGAGCTACCAGGTTCGACACTGAACCTTGGGGCTCATCAAGCAAACATAGAAAACTGAAATCAACCGTCGGTGTTTTTCCAAGATGAGGATGCGGAAAACACCCCGGAAGAAGACCTGAGACCCCGTTTCCATCTGGCTGTGGAAAATCAAGCTTAGATACAATTATTCCTGCTGTTCTTTTCCCTCAGATTCGGGAACAATGGCTAAAGCTCTGAAGAGACTTCAGAGAGAAAGAAGAATTTGGACTACCTCTAGGAAAGAAACTGTTAAGTCATCTATTCTCGCTAAAACTAAGAAAAGAAGCAAAACCAGTTCTGAGAACCATTTGATTAATAAGATCGAATCCGAAACATCTAAAGAAGTTCGTATCTCAACTCCCAGATATAGACTTATTCCATTTTTGAGTATAGTGATTAGGAGGAACCTATCATAGACAATGACAGTGATTCTTAATCAATTATGTATTAAATCCATCAAAGGAAGTGATAGCAATTTTGTAAACAATTCTGTATTGAATCTATCACAGGAAGTGATAGCAATATTGTAAACAATTTTGTATTGAATCTATCACAGGAAGTGATAGCAATTTTGTAAACAATTTTGTATTGAATCTATCACAGGAAGTGATAGCAATTTTGTAAACAATTATTTATTGAATCTGTCACAGGAAGTGATATCAATCTTGTAAACAATTTTGCTTGTGATCTGGAAGCATTTGACTTCAGTAATAAAAGTCGGAAAATTTTTGGTTGTTTATCTGCAATGAAAACTTCTTTAACCTATGTTGAGAAAACTATGGAAATAAGTCTAAAAAAAAAACTAATTAGAATTACCAAACATATCCAGGAACTTCATTGGAATGGATAATTCCATAAATGGATTTAGAGGGGATCAGGATAACAACAATCCTATGGCAAAGTTAGATCAATTATTGAATCTGATGAATGAAACTCAGGCCCAACTAACTAGTCAATCTAGAAAGGAAAGTAGAAAGGCAACCCAATATGAGAGATGAAAGGTTAGAAACCCAGAGTGATCGACACGAAGATAATTCTAAAACTTTGAGCTTGGGAAACAAGAGAAATCAATTAGCCGACGAACTCTCTAAAGATATGAAAAAAATCAAACCCCCTAAGTTTGAGGCCTCCGCTTCAGGAGATGACGTCGAGGCATGGCTAACCAAAATGGAAAAGTACTTTGAGCTAAGGGATTACTCTGATAATTCCAAGGCAGCTTGGGCAGCCTATCAATTGGTAGGAGAGGCCACTACTTGGTGGGAAAATAACAGGGTAGAAATGAGTCTTGTAGTAGCAGAAGTGACCTGGGATCAGTTTGTGAGAATTTTTCGTCAAAGATGGCTACCACAACTGTTTTGTTAATTTTAATGATCAGATTGTATGCACAGAAATTAATTCAAATCAGACAAGATAACACAGCAGATACCCTGGGAAAACCCTCCTCTTGAGGGAGAAAAACCCAGCAACAATATATCACGTATATATTGAATTATCACTAGAATGATCTTCTTTACAAGAGGGCAAGATACAGGCCCAAATACAAGCACCAAGAGATGATGCACACAGCAATAAGAGAACACAGTTTGCTGAAGAATAACTCAGGCTTTCAAACAGTACAGACCTGCCTTGAAGAACTCGCACTTAGACTATGATAGATACAATCAAACTTCACTTCAAAACTTAATTGACATAATGAGAAGGCGAACTCATATATATATCTCTTGAAGGGTCGCCACCTTATTTAATACAAGTCAGCCAGAATAATAATATATCTTCTTTCAAGTAGACGCATCCAATCAAAGGTAAGTCGCGCCAAGAGAGAGAGGTCGGCCTTGACACAAAAGACATGTCATTTCATTTAATATTTATTGCTTAACAAATCGAAGTGTCTCCATAAGAAATCGCACCTCTTGGATACTTAATAAATTAAATAGCATGTGGCTATCATTTAATTTATTATCCATATGAAGATTGCTGGAAGATTATTCCAGACGCTGCAAGTATCATTAACACTCCCTCTCAGCTAGGGAGTAAACTTCCAGCTACACAAGACATATCACTTCAACGTGATGTCTATCACTATGGCTACAACCATAAGTGAACAAGAAGAATATCACCTCATCGTGATATTAGATATCGCCTCAACACGATATCAACCATAATGGCTACAACCATACTATGGTAAGTACAAGTGTTCATCACTTGCGTGATGTTGTCACCTCAACGTGACTTTCACCATGACTCTCTCAGAGGGTGAAACACAAGTACAACATATGTCATGGAGTCACACACATGACATCCACCATGACTCCGGCCGAGGGTGGAAACAAGGGCTTTCACCTCAAATTCCTCCGTCTCAGAGGAAAATGCATTAACAAGGGCTTGCACCTCAAATTCCTCCGCCTCAGGAAAATGCATTATCAAGAGACTTCACCTCAAACTTCTCTCACAAAGAAGAACTCATTAACAGTTCACGATATCGAGACTTTTCTACCAAGGCCGATTCTTCCACCATACCAAGCTTATCTCGAAGTACAAAAATCCTTTATCCTCGAGAGAGGCTTGGTGAGAACATTCCGCCTCAAGCCATCGGCCGATGTACTCAACTATACAGCCTTCTCCGCAGCATCTTCATGTCTCTAATATTGTGGTACTTGGATTCAACGCGTTTGGTTCGGCCATGGAACAATGTGATTGATGTAAAGCTTCACACAACTCGACATCACAATGAATGATAGTAGGCTCCAATAATGTCCAAACAATCCTACAAGGAGCTTAATGGCCACATCGCTTCTCGAAGCTGCCGCTGCCAAGCAATATATCGCCTGGCCAGACTACTAATGCTACGATGACCGCTCTACCGCACTGTGATATCATAGTCAACCCAAACCGTGGGGAAGCAACAAATCAGAGGTGCTCTTCCTATCTGCGACACACCGCCAATCGTAACGTATACCAAAAACCCAAGTCCGAGATCTAAAAATATCCCTCAACCCATATCCAACCGTCGCTAGTATCTCAGATATGTTTAGTCGCTAACAAGATGTATCGCCTCGATCACACATGAATCGTGGCTAAGTGCACTCACTGCATAGCAAATATCAAGTCTAGTGTTAACTAGATACTCAAGACCCAATCAAATTGGTTGTACAATGTAGGATCCACCTAAGTCTTAATCGGGTCGCAGCTCTCCCTTCAACTTATGTAGGTTGGTTTCCATAGGTGTAGACATGGATTTGCAATCCATCATGCCAAACCTCTTAAGTATGTCAATGGTGTACTTCCCTTGACTTAGAATCATCTCATCTGTGGCTTCTGCCAAACTTCTAAGCAAAGGAAGTAATGCATGAGCCCGTCTCATCTCAAGCAAATTCGTCAACTCTTCTTACACTCAAGAATCGTGATCTTCTCCAAGTAGGCACCAACGTCAACATATAAAACCAAAATTAATGCATCACCATTGACATCGCGGAAGTAGAGATTTGAATCAACATCATTCTTCAAGAAGCCCAAACTTGATAGTACCATCAATCCTTTCGCCAGTACTCATGCATGAGGAGCCCGCTACATCCACATACAAGGCCTCTTTTCACCTTGCAAACATGTGACTCCTTCCCCATGAACCAAACCATCAAAGAAATTTTATATAAACCTTCTCAATCACTCCATTGAGAAAGGTTGTCTTCAATGTCCATCTCGTGAATCTTCCATCCTCTGCATGCGCAATAGTACGATGGTTCTGAAGTCTTCGACGTATGTAGCGAAAGGAATGAGCAAATGTTTCTTCATAATCAACTCCCTCTTTCTGAGAAAACCCGCGAGCCACAAATCTTGCTTTGTATTTTTCAATGCTCCCATCTGCAGCATGCTTGATCTTGAAGAGCCATTTAGAAGATACCACAGACTTGCCCTCGGGTCTAGGAACAATGTCCCAAACATCATTCTTAAGAATTGATTGATACTCCTCTAACATAGCATCTTTCCAAACCTGATGACTAGATGCTTTCTCAACACAGGTAGGCTTGGATTCTATAATCTGACTCATTAAGGCAACATAATTGGAGAACTTATGTGGCCTTTTACTTTCTTTGAATGTGCCTCTAGGAGCTGCAAAACTTTCAGCCTCTTGCATAGTACGCCTGGCCCATAGAGGTCTCTTTCTCCCAATAATAATGTCAATAGGCCCATCAGTAGGTTCCAAGGGTTCAACAGGATCAATATCTTCTTTTGGTTCTGAAGTCTCCTTCAATCTCGTGAGTATGGTCAACTTCCATATCCCGAGGAGACTCATCATTGTCAATCTCCACATGAGTTCCCTTGGATCTTTTGAATGCAACATCTTCCTCGAATGTGACATCCCTACTAATCTCAATCAACTTCTTCCTTGGAATGTATATCTTGTAGGATTTTGATGTCTCAATCAGCCCACAATACCTTTCAAGCCGCAGGTTCAACTTAGTTCTTTTCCTTTCGCTGGGAACATGAACATAGACGGTGACATCCAAAGATCCTCAAATGATTAACTTCAGGATTCTTCCCTGTAAAGGCATCCTCTGGAGTCATATTCCCCAAGATCTTGTGAGGACTTTTGTTCTAAACATATACAGCCATCCTAGAAGCTTCTTCCCATAAGCAGGTTTGCAAATCTTGGTCATGGATCATGGCCTCGCCGTTTCCACTTATTGTCCTCGTTTCTTTTCTTTCTCAAGTAACACCATTCGCTGGAGGATTATAGGGGACACAGAACTCCCTCTTAATCCCTGCATCAATACAAAAATTCTGAAAACTGCCAGAGGTGTATTCTCCACCATTATCAGATCTGAGGAACTTAATTCTTTTACCAGAAAAATTTTCTACCAAGGCTTTAAATTCTTTAAACCTATCTAACACTTCCTCAGACTCTTTAGTTTTCAAAAAATAAATCCAAGTCTTCCTAGAGTGGTCATCAATAAAAAGAACATAATACAAGAATCCACTCGAAGACTGTAATGTCCCCTTCTCATCAGTGATCAGCTTTGCAGTTCTTCAGTCTATTCCGGAACCCGTAGACTGGGATGAGGTGAAAATTAGGGTTTCTTGGGCTTGGTTTTCTGTGGCAGTTGCAGTTGTCTATTCTTAATCCTTAGCAGTTGGAGCAGTGTTATATTTTGGTTTGGTCTTCAGTTGGCAAAAAATATTAAATTAATGGCATTTTATTCTTTTTCACTGTTGACCCCCACCTTGGCCTAAGGAGTTAACATAAAGTTGTTTTAAAGTGGGGCCATGAAGGGTACGCCCTCATCAAAAGATTAATTAATCTTTATTCAAATATTTCTTTATCTTAAAAAGGGACGCCACTTTTATTATTTTGAATAAAGTGCATTTTGTGAAGGCCTTTTGGGACGCCACTTGAGAAGTTGATTGGTCTTGAGAATTGGAGGAGTCTCTTGTGTCTTTTGAGCTGCTTCTCAGGCATTTGAAGAGTCTTGTTGAGTTCTTATTTATTGAAGGTCTTGGCTCCAACATTATTATCCATCAATTACCTTATTGTTATGCTGTCAAAATGACTATGGACATTTTGCTATTGCTTCGAGGATGCTACCTCCTAGCCCCTTCCCAATTTCGTGTTTGAAATACAACACCTAGTTGGAACATTGCTGCTTCTCACATCAGACTAGCAGATTGAGCAACAAAGGTTGAGAATTTTGGAGAGTTTTACAGTTTTGAATTTCCTGGTTTTGCTACAGCTGAAGCTGTTTTCTGTTCATAGCTTGTGGAGTGATTTTATTTCAGTTCTGGGTGTTTGAGCAATCTGATTGTTGACTTGAGGCGCCAACTTCCACCAAAAAGCATATTTTAAATTGAAGTTGTTGATTTTATAATGCAAAATCGATTTTTTCAAGGGGCCGTACTTTTTCATTGCATTGGGAATTGTGCCAGAAATAAATGAGGGCCATTTGCTGCTGTTTCTTCCTCCTGGTTTGGTCGCCTATCTTCTGAGATGCATTTGCAACAAATTTCAATCAATTTGGAGGTGAAATGAGTGAGTTATGAGTTTTTTACTGTTTTCCAGTTTGCTGTTCTAAATTTCCAGAACTCAGGAATTTGCATCAGATTTATCAGTTTCCAGTTTAATCACTTTTTCAGTCATTGGAAAGCAAAGAACATTGTTAGAATTCATTCTTATATCCATATCTCACTTCTATATCATTGTAATTCATTTATTTGCAGTCATGTTGAAATTGTAAGGTTCTGATTAGTAGTACTAATCTAACCGTTATTATTGCTGCAACTATTTGATTTAATTCTCATTAAAGTCCCCTGGATGGTTTACCGCCAGTGTGGTTAAAATTGTTTGTAAATCTTGTACCCACTTAAGTGGTGAATTCCCACAGTTCTGTGGATGCCCGCCGCAGCGGATGAATTACTTTCATTTGTAATCTTTTCCCCCCACTGTTTGGTGGTAGCGTGGAATTGTTTCTCATGGCTGGTTATCCGCCTGATAGTTCTTAATTTCAATTTCTAGACTCCGTCATATGTTAGCACCTCGCCCTCAGTGGGATCTTGAGTGCACATTCTTGACGTTGAGTAGTTCTTCTATTCAAGTCAGTTTCTTCAGTTCAAGTTCAGATTTTGATTTGAGGCTAACGCTAATCCAATCATCTATTGCTGGTTATTTTGTGTTATTCCTTCGAAAAAATTGGTTAGCATATTTCAAAGACGAAACAAACATAGGACCACATAAATCAGAATGAATAAGGTCTAAAATGCACTTAGATCTATTTTCTCTACTATGAAAAGGGGCTTTTATATTCTTACCCAAAGCGCAACCCTTGCAAGTACCTACGTGCTCCTGGTTGAACTTAGGAAGGCCCGACACCATCTTCTCCATGATAGGTAAGGCTCAGAAGTGTAGGTGAGCCAATCTCCGATGCCAAAGATCACATAGACTTGAAGAATCATGAACCAAAGCTTGTAGAGGACGTGTGCAGACCCTGTAAAGGCTTTCATGTCTAACTCCAATTACTTGAGCATCCTTGAAGCTAGAGTTCTTCATCCACACTAGAACTTTGCCTTTGGAGAAGGCAACTTGATATCCTTTATCTTCCAAGGCTGAAATAGAAATAAGATTGCACTTGATTCCAAGAACATAAAGAACATTACTCAACTGAAGTGTGATGCCGAAATCCAAATGAAGTGTAGAGGTCCCAATTCCTTTCACGGAGTAGCTAGCATCATCTCCAATGATGACTTGTTCAGATGACTCCTTCTCCACCAAACTTGATAAGTGCTCATTAAAACCAGTGATGTGTCGTGAAGCACCACTGTCGATCAGCCAAGTGTTTGTGTCGGAAGGTACACTGCTTGCCAATGCCGAGTAGAACAAATATTCACTTGAATCCTTTTGCGGAGAAGCATCATCAACATCCGCAACGGTAACTTGTTGCTTGGGTCTAGATGGACAATACTTAGCGAAGTGCCCAAATTTATCACATCTAAAACATTGAATCTTGGACATGTCCCTCTTCTTCTTGAATGGAGGAGCATCATCATTTCCCTTGTCCCGATTCCTCTTGAAGAATCCTTTCCTTCCATCTTTTCCTTTCTTCTTTGAAGCATGGGAGGCAAGAACATGAATGTCTTCGTTCTTTGAACTTTGACCAATGCCTCTTGCCAACAACCTAGATTCCTCTTGAATACAATCTGATCTTAGGCGATCAAACTTAGGCAATTTTGATCTTGCACTGATTCCCTGAATGTAAGATTCCCAAGACAAAGGTAGACTGTAATGTCCCCTTCTCGAGCATGATCTTCTCAGATGACCGTTGGCTTATTCTGGAGACCCGTAGGCTACTGGGACGGTTTGATTAGGGTTTCTTGTGTGGAGGTTGCGGTTGCTCGTGATTTGGTGATTGAACTGCGGATTCCTTCTGGGTTTTCTGTGGGCTTCGCAGTGATATGTTTCTCTTGGCATTCTGAGCACTTTCTGGAATTTACTATTTTTAGTAAATTCTATTTCTGGCAGTGGTCCTATTGGTCTCAGCACAGTTGACTTTCCTCTTCAGTCGACTCAATTGGTTTATTCAATTTTGGCCTTGGGATGCAGTTTCGAATAGATAAGTTCATTTCACTTAAATAACATTATATTTTAATGTTATATTTCCCCCTTGGCCTAATCTTTTAACTTAATGTTGTTTAAAAAGGTGGTCTTTAAGGGGTGGCGCCATCATTGAGATTATTTTATAATTATTAAGGTTGAATTAAAACCTTAAGTTGGACGCCAATATTGAAGTGATGAATTTAATTAAAAAGTCAAAGTTGAAGCCTTGAAGAAAGTTCGCCCTTTCTTGGAGGGAAAAGGAATTAGGGTTTCTTGAAGCTTCTGGAAAGGTCTTCGCAAATTATAAAAAGGCATCTTGGGTCTTCACTTGGGTATCTTTTGTCTACAGGAATGTTATGCTGCCAGATTGGCTGTGGGATTGCTTCGAGGAATGAAGGCCTCCTAGCTTGGCTCTTCTTCTTGCTTGAAAGACAGCAACTAGTTGAGAGGTTTGAGTGTTATTGATTTGTCTTTTCAGTTATAGTTGGTTTCCTATCCTTCGTAGTTGAGTTTTATCATTTCCTGTCAATTCAGAGTTGCTGGTCATGACTGCTGAATGTATATTTCTGCTCACAAGTCTCAAATCTTAAACATTCTCATTCTGGGTATTGTCTCATTGTGTTTCCCTGTTGGAGGCGCCCCTTCATGAATATTTGCAGATTTTAATACGAAGTTTATGATTTTATAATGCAAATTCGTCATTCCTTGAAGGCCGTACTTTCTGGAGTGCCTTGGGATTCGTGTCAGTAATTAATAACCACTTTTAGATGCCACTTCTTATTACTAAGTTAGGCGCCATCATTTTGAAGGTCTATTGCATCAGATTTGAGATCATTTGGGTGAGAAATGAGAGAGTTATGAGCATTTTGACAAGGATCTGTGTTGCTGGTTATATATTTTAAAGTGCAGGTCTGTCATAATCAGATTTGAAAAATCTGCATTCTCCTTCTTGGATTGGTGTTAGGAAATCATTAAAGGCTTTGTAAAAGATTCCTTGTTGTTGCAGCAATTTGAAGAGTTCTAATACTTGATCTTGCAGGCATTTAAATATTCATTGTAAGCTGAACAGTAGTACTGTCAGCATTTCTCTCAGTCTTACTTTACATTATGTATATGCAATTGTATTTCTTTATATCTTCGTCATATGGAAACTCCCATTCCGTCTCGGGTTGGAAAGCACATTCTTGACGTCGAGTACTTCAGCATTCTTGCTTATTTCCCTTATTAGCATTGTAATTCTTAGCATTCCACCATATGGTCGCCTCCTTTCCATACTGGATTGGGTAGCACATGCTTGGTGTTGAGTTTGTTTTCAGTACTTGTAGCGTAGAAGATCCTCTAACCATATGTTCGTCCTTCGCAGACACATTCTTGGTTAGAGTTACCTTCAGTTGCATTTTGTTTAAGGCATTGACGCTCCTCTTGCCATATGACAGCCTCTCTCTTGTTGAGATTGAGTGCGCATTCTTGGCAACGAGTTATTTGTAATCTGCTGGTTTGATTTATCTAACCCTAACGGGTGCTCTCTGCATTGTTGTGTACTTGGTAAAAATTGAAAAAATTGGCTCGGAATATTTCATAGACCATTGAGAGAGAGCATAGTCAAGTCTTTGTCATCAACCATATGCCCTATTGTCGAGAGCTGATCTCTCAAATCTGCAATCCTCATAAAGTATGCAACCACTGATTCACTTTTCGCCATCTTCACATGATGAAGTTGTTGCTTCAGTGCAAGTGCTCGGCTGGTATTGTTGATTTCGTACATCTCTTCCAATGTTTTGAACATGTCTCTCGCTGTCTTCAACTTAGAGACGATAGGAACAATGTGATCCTTGACGGAATCAACCAATATCTTCATTGCTTTAATATCTTTCTTTACCCACTGCAACTTCTCTTCTTCCTCCTCAGGTTCAAGAATGCTAGACTCCACGAACTCACCCAAGTCATTTTCACGCAATGTAAGCATGATCCTAAATCTCCATGATGTGAAGTTAGATGCTCCTTCGAGTCTATCCTCAATCTTCAAACCGTTCACCATCTTGACTAATGTAGACAAATGAACAAGTAGGGTATGCTGATTAGAAATAATCTGATCACAATCCAATCAAACCCGCTCTCATACCATGTTAATTTTAATGATCAGATTGTATGCACAGAAATTAATTCAAATCAAACAAAATAACACAGCAGATACCCTGGGAGAACCCTCCTCTTGAGGGAGAAAAACCCAGCAACAATATATCACTTATATATTGAATTATCACTAGAATGATCTTCTTTACAAGAGGGCAAGATATAGACCCAAATACAAGCACCAAGAGATGATGCACACAGCAATAAGAGAACACAGTTTGCTGAAGAATAACTCAGGCTTTCAAACAGTACAGACCTGCCTTGAAGAACTCGCACTTAGACTATGATAGATACAATCGAACTTCACTTCAAAACTTAATTGACATAATGAGAAGGCAAACTCATATATATATATCTCTTGAAGGGTCGCCACCTTATTTAATGCAAGTCGGCCAAAATAATAATATATCTTCTTTCAAGTAGAGCATCCAATCAAAGGTAAGTCGCGCCAAGAGAGAGAGGTCGGCCTTGACACAAAAGACGTGTCATTTCATTTAATATTTATTGCTTAACAAATTGAAGTGTCTCCATAAGAAATCGCGCCTCTTGGATACTTAATAAATTAAATAGCATGTGGCTATCATTTAATTTATTATCCATATGAAGATCACTGGAAGATTATTCCAAACGCTGCAAGTATCATTAACATGTTTTACGATCAAAAGTTGTTGGACATTGAAAATCTCAGGCGGGACCATTAATTGTTAATGAGTATTGGGAAAAATATACCC
>VDFB02205802.1:0-31198 GCA_007258455.2 Sequoia sempervirens
GAGTGATGATGAGGTAGGGTTATTAGAGGTAGATGACAATCATCCACTTGATTTTGTAGTTCTAAGGCGTAGGAGGAGTGTTATCATACCTCAGGCAGTGATTCCCAGGATTTGGATTCAGATCCCCTATCATCATTAGTTGGCACATATAGCAGCTTCATAGGCAGAGGTTCAGTCTTTTCAGAGTGAGGTAGCGCAGGCTCGAGCACAGATTGAGTCACTTCAGGATGAGTTAGTGCAATGTCGGGCACAGGTTGAGATTTTGACTATTGATAGAGGGATAGACAAGAAGCAAATACAACAGTTGTAGGCATAGGTGATTATACTCACTTCAGAGAGGGATGCCTTTAGACGCCAGATAGAGCAGGCTGAGGCCATTGCTAAGAGGATATAGCAGGCAACACCATCTGTAGGTACAACAGATTTCTTTAGAGAGATTCAACACATTTCTCAGGAGTTGTAGTTTTACTGAGGTAAATATCATGAGTCGGTTCCTCCTGAGCGATGAGAGAGTTTTGTATAGTCTCATTCTGGTAGATCTCGTTCTTAGATTGTTAGCATGGATGTCACGCAGCCATTGTCTAGAGATAGGAGAGATCTAGGTGCAGGTCCGTTAGGCAGAGGAGGTACTAGTTTTGTGAGACCAACAACATCTGGTGGTAGCTCGACATAGCATACTGTGATGTTCCTTGGACATTGTGTATACACCTTTTGTGAGATTGAGGATGTATTTCCCATGATACAGTGTCTTTTGTATTTTGATGTATCTCATCCTACTTTTGGATATCCTTGTACACTTGGACATTATGATATTTTTGATGTTATATGATATGCATCGATGGTTATGATCTAAATGTTGATATGATGATAAAATTCTATGATGCATTTGATTTCCCTGTGATGATTATGATATGCAATGTTGTGATGATGCAATGTGATGTGTATATGAGTCTATGATAGTTTATGAATGATGCCTATATGATGTATGCGATGTATTTGACTATGCTAATGAAATGTGATGCATTTTATGTTTTTTTGTTCTTTTCTAATGCCAATATGATGCAATGAATGTATGATGGAGGAAATGTTGATGCCTATTTTTTTTGTTGATTTTTATGTAATGTTCTACATGATGATGATATGATGATTATGATGATTATGCAATGATGATACTTATGTGATGTTTATATGATGTTTATATGTGATGATGATCATGATGATTATGATGATTTATTTGTGATGTATGCAATGATGATCTGATAATGCATGGTCAATGATTTGATGGATTAAATGATGTAAGATGTTCCATGTGATGATTATGTTGAATATGTATGGATGCGATGCAAATTATGTGTGATGTTGTGTAATGATGAATGATGATTATGTGATGCAAATGATTGAATGTGCGTGAATTCAAATGTTCATGGCCTTAAGCTTAAATGAGTGAGTCTGTCCAACTTCCAAAAGTAGTGGGAAGATTGCAGTAGATTGATCTTTTAAGCTTCATAACTCTGACATATTTCCCAACTTTCTTGGAAATATGAAGAGACTCACTTATTTAAGCATAGTGGATGACATGATTTTTATTTTGGAAATGATATGCGTGTATTCGCTATTGCTATTTTTTTGTGTTTTTGAATAGAATGTTATGATGGAATATTGTGGATAATAAGGTAGTGTGGGGAACACGGATATTACGGAAATGATTAGCTTGGCTAGGTGTTGCGACTAGTAAGAGGAATGATGTGTTTGGTTTTGTTTTGGTGCTCAATCCATTATTAGTAGAGGATGACACCATTTAAGTAACTGCTTTAGAAAAATATAAATACACATACAATACAACAATTCTAATCTAACAATTATACAAATCTATCTTCAAAATATATCATTATATTAACCAATTGTCATACATCATCATTGGGCCTTTAAAATGTTGAAAGTGAGTACAAGCATCAATGGCATAGTTTAGACCAAGATGACCTAAGTGCTACTTCCATGATGTTTTAAAATTGCAAGTTAACACAAGCATCTAAGTATAATTAAACCGAGATGACCTGAGCATTTCTTGTGTAAACAAACAAGATTTAATCTTTTTCCTATGAAAATTCAAAATGTCATCAGTGATACTTTTTAGTGCACGTCTCGCGACAACTTGCATAGTAATAATGATAAACTCATAGATAGTAGACAAAGAAAAATCATATTCATTCCTTGCTCCTCTAGTTCAATACATCATCAAGGGGCTCTAGAGATATGATAACAAAAATCAAAATACAACAATTGAACATTTGTGTTTAACGTGATAAACCCATGTTTTGGAAGAGCATCATTCTTTCAATGTGATTTTTATGATGTTTTTGGGATTTTTCAGATTTTCTAATTTTTAGGTTTTTTCTGAGATTTTGACCAAGAACCTAACCTAAAGACCTATCCTAGGGGCCTCGGGGGTTGAACAAAGATTATCCTTGCCTACGTTATACACGCAGAGACCACGTAGTTTGACTGACTCAACCGATTTACAAGACCAAGATATGAACAAACGAGAGATGACAATTAATTACAATAGACCACTAAAGGACTTGACCTAGGTGTCTCGGGGGTTGATCAAAGATGAGCCTTGCCTATGTTTAAGCTAAGAGATGATGTAGTTCGACAACACGACTTTGTTTTTGACTTTTTTACTGAATTTTGACTTGTTTTTGGATTTTGATATGAATGTTTGATGCATTTTCGATTGTGATCAATGTTCAATGTTAGGTTGCGTTATGATCATTGTTTTTGTTGTGTTTGTCATCCTATTGGTTTTCTGTTGGTTCAGGCTCAAAGTTTTTTGCCCCCAGTGAGTTCAGAATTTTTTCCCCCAGTCTATGGTGAGACACGACCGCGATGCCAGGATATGTACATGGTGCTTTCCAAAGGATAGGCAGATGGGTGGTACAAGTAGATGGCGAAAGTGAACGGTTGTCATGCTTAAATAGATGGAAAAGCTAACCTATCGCAAATAGTGCCTATTGCCAGGTTTTCACTACTTGTTTTTATTGCACTTTTTCATATTTTATGATTTTTTTGATTTTTATTTTTTTTTTTAATTTTTTAATTTTTTTCTCTCTTTCTATAGATGATTTTTGTATTTTTTTCAAGACTGTTTTCTAATGTTTTTGAGTATTTTTCGGGACCTTTTTGATGCTTGGCTGATTCAAGTGTAGAACTTTTTAAGATGCAGGCTACTGAGGGGTTCATCAAAAAAATCCCCTTCTGGTGTAGACAACTGATATGCTCTTGATCCGAAGGTTGCAACAATGACAAAGGGACCAAGCTAGTTTAGTTCAAATTTCCCCTTCTTTTCTTGATCTTGTTGATTTTAGGGATTCTCTTTCAATACAAAATTTCCAACTTGAAATCTTCTAGGCTTGACTCTATTGTTGTAGCTTCTAGATATCCTTTGTTGATATGTCTTCAGGGGATCCATTGCATGTTGACGGTGTTCATCCAAAAGTTCTAATTCTTGCAACCTAGACACCTTGTGATCCTCATCTAAAATGATCCCTTTTAGCGACACCTAGATTTATGGTATTTTAACCTCAATAGGTAGGATATCCTCTGATCCATAGACCAGAGCATAGGGTGTAGCTCTTGTCAGGGTTCGGATACTGGTTCTATAAGCCCACAAGGTAGGGTTCAATTGAATATGCTAGTCTTTTCCAACATCGTTGACAATTTTCTTCATGATCTTCAAGATAGTCTTGTTTGAGGCCTCAGCTTGGCCATTGCCTTGAGGATAATAGGGTGTAGAAAAATGATGTTGGATATGAAATTTTTCACAAAGTTCTTCAACGTATTGATTTTTGAAATGTTGTCCATTGTCAGTGATGATGGACTGAGGGATGCCATACCGAAAAATTATGTAGTTCAAGATGAAAGATGATATTTTTTTTCCTATGATGGTGGTTAGGGGAGCCACTTCAATCCACTTTGTAAAGTACTCTACGGTTGTGATGATAAATTTGTGTCCATTGGATGAAGATGGGTGTATTTTTCCTACGAGATCCAATCCCCATTGAAAAAAGGGCCATGTTGATGTAAAAGGATGAATTTCCTGTGTTGGTGCATGGATGAGATTGCCATGAATCCAACACTTTTGGCATTTCTTGACAAATTGAAAAGAATCCTTCTTCATAATTGGCCAATAATATCCCAAACAAAGGAGTTTCTTAGCTAGAGTTGAACCACTTGAATGAGTACCACAAACACCTTCATGTACTTCTCGTAAAGACGTTTCAAATTTGTCGTGTTCCAGACATCAGAGGAGAGTTTCATCAAGACCTCTTCAATAAAAGACATCCACAATAAGGGCGTTCCAAGTGGTTTGGCAGATGAAGTTTCATTTTTGATTGTGAGATAGGTCAGTAGGAAGGGTGTTATCTTTTAAGTATGCATAGATGTTCTCGTAGAGGGAAGTGTCAGCCTCAGCTAGGTGGTAGATAACTTGGGACTTAGGATTGTCATAAGATGGGTTGAACAGTTGTTCCACCATGAACTTGTAACAAGCTCGTTTCTCTGGAATCTGCAAGAGAGAAGCAATGGTAGCCATGGAATCGACGACTTTGTTGTCACTTTGAGGAATCTGCTCAAATCTTATTTCTACAAAATACTTTTTGAAGTCATCAACCATTCTTTTGTAAGGCATCAACTTGTCATCTTTTGTTTGATAGTCATCATTTTCTTGATTAATGATTAATTGTGAATCCTCATAGACATGCAGCTCTATGATCTTCCATTCAACTGCTACTTTGATTCCAATGATCAAGGCTTCATATTCAGTTGTGTTGTCGGTGCAAGGGAACATCAGTCTGTAAGACTTAGGAATGGTGTGTCCCTGTGGCGAGATAAATAAGATTTTGGCTCCTAATCTGTGTTGTGTATAAGAAACATCAAAGTACAAGACCCATTATTTTGTGGATACTGTTAGGACATCAGTATCTAGAAACTCAATGTTCATGGGATGATTGTCTTGTAATGGTGCTTTAGCTAACTGATCTGCAATTGCTTGTCCTTTGATTGCCTTCCTATCAACATATTGGATGTCAAATTCACTTAGCATCATGACCCACTTGGCTATTCTTCCAACGAGATTAGCTTTGCTTAGAAGGTATTTCAATGGATCTATCTTGGTTATTAACTTAATGGTATGGTTGGGCATGTAGTGTCGCAATTGTTGGGTGGCGAACACTACTGCCAGACAAGCCTTTTCAATGAAAGTGTACATTGATCTCATAGCCATTTAAGGTTCTGCTAATGTAATATATTCCCCCTTCTTTTCCTGTTGAATCCTTTTGTGCTAACAAGGCTCCCAAGGATATTTTAGTTGTCGCTATGTACAATAAAAGTGGCTTTCCTTCTGCTGGTGGTATCAAGACAGGTGGACTCATCAAATATTGTTTCAATTGATTGAAGGCTCCTTCACATTTGTCATCCCATCGGAAAGATACATTCTTGTGGAGCAAGTGGTTGAAAGGATGTGTCTTATCTGCCAATTGTGCAATAAATCTTTTGATAGATTGAAATCTTCCTTGCAAGGATATGAGCTGGCTAATGTTTTTAGGAGGAGGCATCTCCATGATAGCTTTGACCTTTGCAAGGTCTACTTGAATGCCTTTAGCTGACACAATATATCCCAAAATTTTAGCTCATGTTACACCAAATACACACTTCTTGGTATTTAGTCTCACATTGAGCTTTTCCAGTATGGTGAAAATCTTATCTAAGATCTCTAGGTGTCCTTCTCTAGTGTAGGATTTTTCCAACAGATCATTTACATAGTCTTCCATAAAAGTGTGCATCATGTCATGAAAGATGATGGTCATGGCTCTCTGATATGTGGCTCCAACATTCTTCAATCCGAATGGCATGACATTCCAGCAAAAAGTGCCCCAAGGACATGTAAAGGCAATTTTATCTTGATCTTTAGGAGCAATTTTGATTTGATTATATCCTGAGAAACCATCCATGAGGGAGATCATTTCATGTCCAATATTCAAGTATACAATGATGTTAATGATGGGTAGAGGAAAATCATCTTTGGGGCAAGCTTTATTGAGATCCCTGAAATCTGTGCAGATTTTGATGCTTTTGTCTAGTTTGGAAATAGTTACGCTATTAGAAATCCACTCTACATAATCAATAGGTTTGATAAATCCTACACCTAACAATTTATTCAGTTTGGCTTTGACCAAGAGGGCGATGTGGGGGATGCATTTTCCTTAACTTTTGCTTGACCGATTTTATTCCTGTTGTTAGTGATAGGTGATGCATGATGAGTTCTGGATCAATCCCTAGCATGTTGGCATAAGACCAAGCAAAGTTGATTTGATTTTCTGTAAAGAATTTGATGAAGACTAGTTTTTCTTGTTCTGTCAAGGATTATGCTGGATGGACAATCTTCTCTGTTTCCTCATTGCCAATATTGATAGACTGGGTGGGTTCAATCAATATTTTAGATCGTTCCTGAAAGTGCTCGGGGAGTGCGTCAAATCTTTTATCCTTCAGTACCTCAAAGAGGTTTTCATTGCTCTTTGTTTTTTCTAGATTTGATACTGCCATTGAATAGTTTTCATCATCAGATCTATTCCATGCTTTTTTATGAGGTTCAATGGTGGAATCTGCTTTGGGATTGGCAGTATAGAGGAAATTGATAATGGCTTCGTCATTTGAAAAGAGAGGGATATTGGATGGCTCAGTTTGTTCCCAATCTATTAGTTCAAGATGTACCAGGGGTAAGGAGTCGTTGGATTGGCTAAAGTCAAATGTAGTAAGAGTCCCAATGGTGATGTTTTTAGACTTTCCAATAGAGAAATTGATGTCTATAATGTAGCTCTCCTCTAAATTATTCATTTCACTTCGAGTCTGATCGTCTTCACTAGAATCATCAATGTGTAGTGATCCTATTTCAAGCGGTCTATGACCTAAAATTTGACCCTCCTCACATATCGGTGTATACTTTTGGACTACATCAATTTCTTAACCATGACAAGACTCTTCAGATAACAAATCCCACTCATACTCATTTGAATCAATCTCATGAGCATCACTAGCTTGTAGTTGTAGGATTCTTTCAACAACTTGTTTGATTTCTTCTCTGGATTCTTCTCTATACCTTAGTCCTATTTTATCTTTGGCTTGCATGGTGACAGGTTTGATTGGTTCTATGATGCCTTCTTTCCTTTTACCGATAGGACCTTTTCCCTCGTATCCCATCTTTTCCATGATTGTCTTCCCTTTCCCATACTACTCTGTTTGTGCACTTGAAGTGGATGCTTGTGGTGATTCTTCTTCTTTGTATAGCTAGTTCAAAACCTCCTTGTCGTCTAACTCATCTACTAATGTGTCGGCTCTTACAAAGGTTCCATCAAATAGTGTGGCGGGTTGTGATAATTGTTGTCTTGATGTCGATGGTTGTCCATAAGACTTTGGAGAAGATGATAGTTGCGACAAGCATAAAGATTGTTGAAATGAGTATTCCCCCATACCTTTGTCTTTCAACTGGATCTTGGATTTTTTTTTTGATAAGGATTCAAGTTGACTTTCCTGATTTTGTGAAGTAGGATTTGATGTAATTTCTTTACTTGAGAGATTGGCATCACCGATATCTTTATCCTTTGATTGTTCCTTTTCCTCAACCCACTTGGACAAGGCATTTAGTTGTTTCCCATCATTTGATACACCCTAAGTTGGAGCTTCCCTATTGTGTGGTACAAAAGTATCTTGGGTTGTCTTGAGGGTGTTACAATATTGGGGGTTGTTTGAATCAGCTGCAATAGTGATTTCCTGCCCATTGAATGGGAACTTAAAACACTGGTGATATGTGGATGGCACTGCTTGCATGTCGTGAATCTAGGGTCTTCCCAAGAGTATGTTGTAGGTTAGCTCTTTGTCTAGTACTTGGCATACTATGTCTTTGACAACTAGTCCCACTTGAATAGGTAGCACTATTAGCCCTTGTGAAGATCTCTCCTCGTCATCATATTCTTTTATTGTGATTTTCCTCCTTGGGTCAATGGAATTTTTTGAATAGCCCAGTGCACAGAAAGGTTTCAAAGTGCAAATATTTAGGCTAGCTCCTCCATCTATTAGGACACGTTTAACACAGTGCTTGTGAATTAAGACCTCAATGTGTAGAGCAACATTGTGGGGATGATTGATGGATGCATCATCATGTTTAGAAAAGGATAAACAGTGTGGTGCGGTCAAATGTCCCACCATGGTCTGGAATTGACAAACCTCTAGATTGTTGGGTACCGTGGTAGCAACTAGAGCTTGTTCCAAGATTTCCTTATGAGCAGGAGAAATCTTGAGGAGTTCTAATATGGATATCTGTACGAGTATCCTTTGCAACTGATCCACTATGTTCTATTGAGTTGCAGGGTTAACAATTGATTTGGATGTGGAAGGGGTAGCTCCTTTCAATTTTACCTTGGCTTATCCTCATGTGATTGCATTGATGGGTGTGTTGTCGTGTTGTTCCCTGATTTTGATAACATTGATTTGATGTGAGGTAGTGTCAACATTATGGTGACAATTTGTAATGATGTTTTGTTCTTGTCCAATGGTGTCATTTCTTGTTAGGTTATCATTGACAATAGTATTTGATTTGTCATGGGTTGGATCATCAACCACCTCAATATGCAAAATGGTGGTGTCATAGACATAGTTTATGTTCTTTCCTTTTTTGTTTGATGAAGAGGACTCTCCCTTCTCATAGTTTGGTAGGGGGTTCTTGAACGCCCCATGATCATTGTTTGTTTGAGGTCCTTCTACAAATATCGTCTTGTTGTCAATTAGATCTTGTATCAAGTGTTTCAACTACATGCATTCATTGGTTTTATGTCCCTTGTTGCGGTGAAACTCATAGAAATGGGTTTTGTTCCACCATGGGGGTTTAACTTGTGGTTCCCAATTTCTTGCTTCTGGTAAAGTTATGACCTTAGCTTCAAGAAGTTATTTTAATGCTGATTCTAGTGATTGACCAAAAGGTGTGAACTTCCTTCGATTTGAGTATGCCTTATACGATGATGTCCTAGGTCCAACATTACCTTGATTGATGCTTTGGTTGGTGTTTCGGTTGTTGTCTTGGTTGTTGTATTGGTTGTGTCCTTGATTGTTTCCTTGGTTGTTACTTTGATTGTTGCCTCGGTTGTTACTTTGATTGTTGCCTTGGTTGTTGGGGACACTGTTGTTCTGATTAGTTTTGGCGGCAGCTGCAGTCAAATTGAATACAAGTTTTGCATTAGGGATTTCAACTACACCCTCGTTGTTTCCAACATTCTTGTTTCGTTGCCAAAACTTGGGTTTGTCACCATTATTGTAATTGTTGGAGGGGTTTGATGAGTTGTTTTCATTGTATATCTTGATGACTCCCCTTTTTACTAGGGAATCCTTGATTTTAATCCCATTTTCAATCAATTTTTTGAAGGTTGGGGGGCATTGTAATTTCAATCTATAACTCATCTCGTTGTTAAGGTTGTCAATAAAGATTGCTATCTTTTCCTTTTCTAGTACGGGATGAGAATATTGTGCAAATAACCTTCTCCACTTTTGCAAGAACACAAGGAATGATTCACCCTTCTTTTGTTTTAGGTTACAAATATCTTTCATGGTGATGTCATGTTGGATGTTGTATGAATATTGGGTGATGAACTTGTTAACTAACTCCTCAAAATTGTTAATTGGTGGGTGAGTTTGGAGAACCATTCAAGACAATGTCTACCTAGGCTTCTTGGGAATAATTTGATCAAGTAAGTTTCCTCATAGGAAAATTCGAGACTCATGGTTCTAAATTCTCTTACATGATCAATCAGATCGGTTTTGCCATTGTATTTTTCATACTTTGGAAACTCACAATGTTTGGGAAAGGGTATCATGTGAATGCTTTGATCGAATGGATAAGGAAAAATGTCTTCGATCAAGTATCATTTTGAAGTTCCCTTTTGCATGTCAAAAATTTGTTGTTGGAGAGTCTTTACTAGATGAGTCAAGGCAACTACTTGTTCATGATCATTTTTAGGCTTTTTGGGTGGTGCTTTCAATTGATTCATGTCAAAGTCTTCTGGTAATTTAACACCTTGTTTAGCCAACATAAGGAGGTATTTTTCCCCATTTCGTTCAAAAATATTTTCTAAACACTTGTGAAAATTGGGATCTTGCTTAGCATGTTGGATATCTTCTTCGATTATTTCTTCATCATTAGTGTTGTTGAGTCCATGAAAAGGATTCTCTTCCACCTCCGCCATGGTGTCTCGTGTTTCACTGTTCTGAGTTTCAATGTTTTGAGTCTCTATGATCGGAGTTTCAATGGTTGGGATTTCAATGTTTGAAGTTTCAATGATTTGAGTTTCAATGTTTGGCTCTTCAATGTTTTGATTTTCAAGTCCTTTTTCCTTGAGCTTTTGTTATTGTGACCTTGTTTGAACGGGCATACAAGTGTTATAGTTTAGACTAAACTTTGATCTAGGTTTTGGAAAAAGCACCAAAGGTTACAACTAAGCCAAATAGAATGAAAAATTCTAATGAGACTAAGTTGGATTTTGACTATGTAGCTTCGTTTCATGATGAGAGGATGATAAATCCTGATGATGAAACTAGGCCTAATAATCAAAGGTGTGATAAATTTGATGATGTTGGTACTTTGTGATGTTTAGATCTAGGTTTAGGTTGGAAAATTCCACTTGTATAGGTCCATTTTGACACGTTTAGACTTCTAAGGTATATAAAGAATGATCTTGGACTTGGAGTTTTGATTCAAGATGTGTAATTAAGGTACTCAAAACGTTGGAAAAGTCTTGGATTTTGACAATAGTACATCATGTATAACTATAGATTGTTCTTACAAGCTTTCTTGTAAAAATTGAAGGCTAACCTTTCTCTAAATTCATAGAGCATATACAAACATTTTTTATGTTGTTTTGGACTAAGAGGTTTGGTCTTTGGTTTTCTAATCTTGATCTTTCATGAAATCATTGTGTAAACCCCATATTCTTACTCTATTTTTCCTAAGGAAAGGTTGAAGACTACTGAAAGGACTAATTTTCTGAAGATGGATGAACCTAAGTTACTATTTCAGGGTCTATAAGAGGTGCCAAAATAGAGACAAGATGTGCCAAAACTCTAAAAATTGCCCAAAATGACTCTAAAACAGCTGAATTACCCCCCCAAAGGTCTGTTTTCTCGGATTTTCCAATTGTAGACTTGTTTACCTTAATGGATTTAGTTCTGAATCAAGGTTTTCGCTTTCGACATGTGATGTTTTGGTGATGTTTTGTTTGAGTTTCATTTTGAAGACACATCAAGCAAAATGTACACTCCTAAGGCTGTAAAAGACTGTATTCTTTTGGATTCGACACAAATTTTACCCCAACCGCACTATCTTTAGCGGATGACCACTGGCTCCCCTCCATGACACTCACTTCTTGGGGAAGCCAAGCATCAATACCCATGAATCTCCCATGGCATATTTTTCATCTCTACTAAAAATTGCGAGAATGTGGATGTCTTTGCAACGACTGTTGTTGTACCAAAGAATAGATAAAGGTTTTCAGTCAAACTATAACAAGGGTTTTAATGCAGGCATTTCATTTGTGGGGGATAATCCATATGGTGAGAGTCCCTTTTGATCCATCTCATCAAAATCATCCTCGTGATATTGGCCTTTGTTCCAGTATCCACATTTATATCCTAATTGGAAGTCGCTTGGCTTTAGCATGTTACCGGTTGGGTTGTTCCCTTGGGTGAGTACTTTTTCCCTAAGGCAGACCCTCTAAGATAAACAAAAGCAAGCAAGCATACCTGTAGTTCGATCAATCTTTATTTCGCATGAATAAAGATGAGAACACACACTATATGCTCAACTTACACTCGCACATAAACAAGAATGGGTCTAGATTTTTGATCACCTAGTTAAGGGGAGAGCATATGCCTACCATTCATCACATACAAAAGACATGGTGTTCATTTGCTTTTAATTAAGCTATGTTCCTAACTTAACCAAAAGGAAACATGATGTTCATTATCCCTTTACTTAAGCTATGTTCCTAACTTAACCAAAATGGAAATAAGTACATAACGTCCAAACCTTGCAATATGTTAGTAGTTTATGTTTTGTGTCTTTGACAGCAAATTTGGGAAAACCTGCAAAGTACAACACAAAATTTGAGTTTTCTGATTTGGTGAAAAACTGCAAGAGGTGCCAAAATAGAGACAAGATGCACCAAAACACTAAAAACAGTGCAGAATGGTCCCAAAACAGGTGAAAATGGTCTTGGAACAACTTGCAATATGCACCAAAACTCAAGCAAGATGCACCAAAACAGAGACAAGATGTGCCAAAACTCCAAAAATTGCCCAGAATGGTCCCAGAACAGGTAAAAATGGTCTCAGAACAACTTGCAAGATGTGCCAAAACTCAATCAAGATGCGCCAAAATAGAGACAAGATGCACCAAAACTTCAGAAATTGCCCAAAATGGTCCCAAGATAGGTAAAAATGGTCTCAGAACAACTTGCAAGATGCGCCAAAACTCAAGCAAGATGCACCAAAATTGAGACAAGATGCGCCAAAACTCTAAAAACAGCCCATAATGGTCCCATAACAACTTGCAAGATGTGCCAAAATAGGTGCAAGAGGCGCCAAAAAAAAGACAAGATGCACCAAAAATTTTGAAACAACCCAAAATTTCTTCAAAAGAGGTGCAAAATGGCTCTCAAGTCTCAAATTTGAACTTTTGTGATCCACTTGAAATTTTACCAAAAGGTTAGAAACAAATGAGGCAAAGGCCCACTGATTAAGGTGCCATTTTGTGCATGTGTCAAATATATTAATGAATTGAATTTAATGTCAACACAAGCCTTAATAAAGCAGTTTACATTAAAATTTTGAAGCAAGTAAAACTACTCTATTTTGTAATACAATCAAACCTTTCAAATACGTATCATTGTCCTCTATTTCTAGGGATTTATTAAACCATTTGGCCCTTAGATTTCTATGGGCACAATGGTTGTTAAAATGACAACCTATAGAATGAGATTTGATGCTTAATATGCAAGTTAAGATGATTTCTATGTGCAAATGTGTGCGGGAAGGATTAATGGTATGCTTCTAAATGAAACAAAATGATGAAAAGGATGATGAATACCATGATAAACAAAGGATGATGTAGATGATAAATGAACAAGTGGAGATGAGATGTGTAAATAATCTCAGAAAATGCAACTATGATGTAATGGGGATGATAAAATGCAACTATGATTTAATATGCTAATCTAGGATGAGAATGCAACATAAAACATGATATGAAATCTAGTTATAAGACTCCAAGAATGCTCCAAGCTCCTAAGAAAAACCTACATAGTAACTTTGCTTCAAATGTGGATGATAAATGCAAAGGCAAGGGGGTGTATTTATAGGGTTTCTCAAGCATTTTGTGAGGTGGCACCTATCAACGGTCTAGATTCGAAGGAGAAAGAATAGATGGTGGAGATGGAAAGAATCAATATTTTGTCCCCTTGACCAAAGACAACATGCCATGTGTGTGGGAGGAATCTCTTGACCAATGGGAAACATGCCATTTGGATGGGAGACCCAAGTGTGTGAAACAAAGACCCATGTGCTCCAAATTTGTTGGAAGTGTGGGAGAATAAAGCCATGTGCTTTTTCCAATTGGTGGAAGAGTGTTAGGATAATTACAATTAATAATTAGGCTTATTTATTTTCATGTGACCTTTGTGAGGTGGCACAAGAAAATTTAGTAGACATGTGCTCTAATTCTTAATCAAGATTAAAGAAGATTAATTAAATAAACACATTTAGGATATTTTGTTTATTTAATTATTTAGAAGAATATGATTTTGGAGAATTAATACAAGAGTGAACAATATAAATAAAGTGAGACTTTATTTATATGTATTTGAAACATTAATCAAATAGGTTGTATTTAATTAATTGAATATGATGACCGTTTTAGGTATATACACTTGTAAGAGAGAGGCTTGGTTCTACACGTGTAATAAAATGGGCCTTTTTAATCCAAATATTGGTTACTGCAAAGATAATCTGACGTGGTACATTTGGAGAAATTTATAGGTTATTTTTTATAGAGTTTGAAAGAGAAGTGGTCATGCCATAATGATAACTAAATATTTCTTTCATTTTTCCATTTTTTTCCCTTTCCTAGTGGAACCTTTTTTAGATTTCCTTGCAAATCATTTTCCAATTAGGTTTCCTATTCAATGGAATGTTTTCATCCCTAAGACCACAAAGTTGCAAATTTTCTTAACATGTCATTCTCAATCATTAGGCCACCTCAACCCACATCTAACATATCTATAATTTTGAGCCCCATCCCATGTACAACACTAGTTGAATTTCTTAATGGAATATTGTCATCACCCATACTACTCACTTTTTTCATATTTATGGGAAATAATTAGCTTGCTTTTGTTGTCACTCATACAAGGCTATGAACTTGAATCTCTATTGACCCACCATTTCTATAAAGTGCAACCATTTGATTTTATTTCTCAGCTCTGTGTGACTCAACTCCACCACTAGAAGTAAGTTGTAGATTCTTATGTAGCTTGAGGGGCACAAATAAGGCTAGATTCTATTAGCTCGAAATTAGTAGTCAAGTCTCAAAGGCTTCATTTACCTGACATTTCTCACCATCCATCAAGACAATTTGTGAAATAAATCAAATTTTGTAAGAGTTACCTAATATCCTTTAGGCCCTTTTTCAACACTATGAGAATATATTTGCAGTTCAAGTTTATATATTGAAGTGAATGAATACTTTACATAAATGGATTAATGTGGTCTCTTGCTAGGTCACTAATTCCTAGTATATATTATGTGAACAACTTCTCACCTTAGAGGATTTTAAGGAAGTCATGTT
The DNA here is from genome assembly GCA_007258455.2 of Sequoia sempervirens. Classification (NCBI taxonomy): domain Eukaryota; kingdom Viridiplantae; phylum Streptophyta; class Pinopsida; order Cupressales; family Cupressaceae; genus Sequoia; species Sequoia sempervirens. Next base: position 14,939 of record VDFB02205802.1, read on the forward strand.
TACAATAGCCAATGACAACGTTCCAAGGTTGGATGGGTTCCCCTATGAATTTTACAAGTACCTTAGGGACATTGTTGTTAGTGACCTCCACAAGGTTTATATAGAATATTTTCATTCCAAATCTCTCGGGAATCTAATTAACAAATGAAATATCAAGTTCATACCTAAAATTGGTGACCTTGAAGAGATTTTAATTGGAGACTGATCACTTTACTAAACATCTTTGTTACATCATGTGTGTTATTACCTATTTAAGTTATTACCTTGTTTGGTAAAATTTCTTTAATATATGTGAATTTTTTTTGTATATGAATCATGATGGAAATATGATGAATGAATGTTTGATTAAATTTAATGCTTTATAATGATTTCATATATGAAATATATGTGATCCATATGAATATATTTTTATCAACTAACTACAATTATGATGTACTAAGCTGAATGTAGGAATAGGTTCAAACCTCTAGAAGAGAGGGGAAGTATCACATAGGAGAATAACTTGATTTGGTAACCCTTAATTCAGCCTAACTAAGCATTCACACACTCAAACCCTAGTTGGTCTTAGTTAAGTCAAGTAAGTTCGAGTAAATGCTATGTGATCTTCAGTTTTGATTGTGAATGTTTATATTGGTTTGTGATCTTGTTTTATGAATGTTTGGATTGAGGAATGCGATTAAGTCTTGTTGTCGAGTGGAAGTTATTAATTGTGTGTTTACTTTTATCAATGAGATATTTACATAAAATTGATATATATGTATATATGTATGTGTCTAGGATAAAATCATACATGGGAGTGAATACATACATGAGTATACGTAGGTAGATGTATCTATGCATGCTCATGGACATATTACCCATATGCATGGGAATGCCAATTGGACTAAGGTGACACACACACACACACACACACACACACACACATACACTTTGTGTACATATATGTCAATCAATAGATATGGGAATATAATTATTTTTATTAAGGTATTAAAATAATATTATATATATAATATATATATATTAATATATATGTATAAAATAATATAGATACATATCTATTAATATATTTATATATAATTGTGTATATATATGTAATGTTATTTGATATATGTTTATATATTTGATAATCATGAGTATTGAGTATATATTAATATATATCTATATATATTAAGATGGATATATATATATATAATATAAATGATTGTTATATTTGATATATATTCAAGCACATTAGACAATGCCAAAGTTGATAATAGTGAAGCACTTGAAATGAAACTTATGTTCATATAGCACTGTCTTGATAATACATTGCATAATATAAACTTTTGCATAAAACAAAGTGTCAACCAAGTCAACAGGCTATGTATGTTTATTGGCATAAAGTGAAACATTGGTAAAGTAAATGTAAATAGTTTAAACGCTGGAAGAAGTCTTCAACAAGCGCTATCTATAAGGATGCCAAAACATGAAATGTGGCACTAAAACCTATAGCTTTTTGGAAGCAAAATGGAGTCTTAAACCTATAGATGTGTATAAAATCAGTCAATGATAATTTGGTAGCAATATAGAGGGGTAGTCAACTTTTACCAAGTAGGAAACTTGCTAAAAAGCTTGTTGTTCATTTGACTTAGTAAAAGAGTCTTGTTGTCTCTTGAAACAAGTCAACTCAACCATTTGTTCAAGGTGACGATTGTTATGTGTTGCAAATCTATAAGTTAGTTTGATGATTCGTTGCATGGGGATAGAAAGGTGGAAAAATTATTATCTTGTTTGTAGCCTTTAGTTGCTCAAATTTTAGTATATATAGAGGTGTTGATTCTACCATCTACTACACTTTTCAATCTGATTACTCTGTTGTTATTTTGCAGTATGTTTTGTACAAAGTAAGTTGAGAGATTGAGAGTTAGTGAGTTGTTTTGTTAATTTGTATTAGTATTGTTGAGAGATTTGGTAAGAGGTTAGAAGTGGGAATTGGGTTGTTCTTAGAGGAATTTGCAAGCAAGCTTGAGAAATTAAGATAGGAGGGAAGAATTATCAATTGGAGCTTTTATACAAGCATGTGGATTTCTACTCCTTTGTTATTATGTTGGAATGATTGTTTATTCATGTTGCCATGTTTGGAAAGAATGTCTTTTATGTGTGTTATGATGCTTGGATATTCTTGCATGTTTCTTGATAGTTTCTTATATTTGTGAAACCTTTCTTTTTGGTTTATACTTATATATATATATATATATATATACTATATTGGATTTTATACGAATGTATTCTATATGTACTATATGTAGTATGTCAATACTCTAGGTGTGTAGTATAAGATAGAGTTACTTTGAGATACTTAGTAGCAATACCATTTAAATATGAGTTAATGGGAAGGTTAGTCCTGGGGTTAGGATAATCCATGAGAAAGCCTAGATAGCCTTTGAATATAATACTAATGGTCATTTTTGTTTGAGAAATTAAGGTGGTGAAATAGATGACCCTCACTTGAAGTACTAGATATTAATCTTTGGAAAAAGTAGTGTAAGTAGCCAATGTTTATATTGTTAGTTCACTATGATCTGATTTAAACATACTAGGCTAGGTATATCATACATGTAGTTGTAGCCACACTATGGTAGCTCTAGATATGTAGAACATATCACTATGCTTGGGAAAGGATAAAGGAAGGATGAGGTTACCAAACCAATATCTTTGTTGAAGGGAGGGCCATCTCACCAAGTTTGGTTATAGATGTGTGGGGGACCACAATTAAGTTCATGGTTGGCAGAAAAGTGCTTGAGTGATGCTTCTCCTCATGCAGTTGGTGGCCAAGATTTGGGAGGGCATTCTGGACCATTTGTATTTCTAGTTCATGTAAGCATGTTGAAGCTATGTATGTAATCATGTATCTATCTATATGAAAATTGTAAATTTGAAATGTTATCTTGAATATATGTAAAGTGAAATCATACTTATATTGATGAAATGATTCTTTGATTATGCAATGGAAAAGTTTGGAAAGGTTATGTTTAAAATGGTGCATTTATTATTGAAAAGAAAAGAAAAGAAATTATTGCTCATAATGTTGGATGTTTTAGTGTAGAAAAATGTATCCCTTTACATTTTCACACTTGTTTGGGCCCTCCCTACTAAAATTGGGCTTCTTTATGCCTTATTTGGTCCTATTTTGCATCCACAAGCCTTATTTAATGCATTTCTCTAAGGATAATCCTGACACTTAACAAATGACCAATCATAATTCCTTTTTTTGGATTGTGTGTTCTAAATCTAATGATCTAGGACTCATATGCCACCTTGGGAATATGGGTCCCACCTAGGTTTCAGGGCCTAGTCCTGAATATTGCATAGAACTTAACATTTCTTCAAGTTTGTGTCCCAAATTTAGGCTACTAGGACTCATACACGCCAACTGACATATAAGTCCCACTTTAACTTGGACTTATTTTTAATTCAATTATTGGTGGGATTTTATTCTCCTAGATCTAATGTCAGCTTGTAGTGTTGTAATTTCAGGAAATTTGGCATAAACAAGTATAAATAAAAGGTTATTTCACATATTTTCTCCTAGCAAGTTTACAATTCATCAAGTTATCATAAGATAACTTTCAAGAGAGTTTATAAGAGAATTCAATAATTTATTATCAAGCATTTGGAGCAACATTCAAGATCTAAGCATCATGTCAAAGTCTTCATGCATCATGTGTGTTTTTATGTTGACATTTGTGATGTAGGCTTTCATGATTCAAGCAAGCATTCAAGAAGAATTTTCAAGCATTCAATCAAGAGTCAAGATCCATATCCATTGGATCCATTTCACACAAGATTGTAGCCTTTATCTCAAGGGTTTGGTGTAACATTGCATATTGTTCATTCATCATTCCTTCATTCCTTTTCAAGGTTTGATTACCAAAACAAGGTTTGACCAAGGAAAACCCCTATCCACTAACAAATCAACATTTTCCCCTCTTCATGTGTGATTACAGATCTAAGTGTTTTAGAGCTTGAAGATACTTTGAAGACAAAGTTGCAAGATTGAAGAAAGTTTTCAATGTTTTTGAGAAGTTTTCATCTTCACAAAAACTCACCTATAAAAGCTACAGATAAATTCAAACTTTTAAACTTAGAGATCGAGCAAGATGAAAGCTACAAAAGTTTCAATCAAACCCTAATATTGGGACTAAATCACCACCTTGGGCATATGAGTCCCAGTATACCTCTTTTGATCAATTTTCTATAAATCCTAATTTTCTAGCAACATATTCTAGATTCAGAACAAAAACCCTAACTAGGACTAAATCATCTAGTTTGGCATATGAGTCCCAGTACACATCAAGATCAATAATTTTCAAAGTCTTTATATCTTGCTTAGTCATCTTCATTTTATAAGTGCTTATCTATTCATCCTCAGTTTATTATTATGATTTTGAGTTCATTTTATAGGTTATATAGTTAGATGTGCATATTACTTTCATTTCCTTCTTTCTAAGCATTTGCTTAGTGGTGAACTCCCTTTTAACTGAACACATACGAAAACCTAGTAAAAAGGTCCTTTCCCTCAATTAAGTCTCTTAGTTGAGGGATCTTTGTTTCCTAATGAAATAATAGTGAAATAGGTCCTAAACCTAGTTTCATCTTCCAAAAGGTGGAACCCTATTTCCTTCGATTTAGATGCATAAACTATTCACTTGTGGGTAAAACATAGAAAGATGACTAGGTAGAACAATGGGCATGTTACATGTGGTATCAGAGCTACCATGTTCATGTCTAGAACCTATGTGCTTTATATATTTCTAATCCAACATTATATGAGTCTAATATTTTGAAATTCTTGTGTCAGGATGATGCGTCTCAAGATGACTGTAAGAAAGTTAGTAATAAAAAATGAGCGCTACTTATGAGCCAAGAAGGAAAGATAATCCCTTGTTCAAACCATTTAGGGAACCAATTATAAAAACACCATTTGGCTAAGTGATACATAAACTTTCAGTCACACCCTTTTGCAAATCAGTCAAGAGAGGAGAAGGATGTGAGAAGCTATCAACTTCGAACCTCCTATCTCCCTGACCAAGTCGAACTCCTTATCACTTTCCAGGGATATTCCCTTGGAATGCAGTGTTAGTCTAGTCATGATATTTAGGGGTCCTTGTGTTCTTCCTTTAGCGTAAATAATTGTAATAGCCCCAATTAGTGAATTAGAGGGTTATGTACCTCAAAACTATGTATCTAAGGATAGATCATAGGGTCATTTCCCTTTCTATGATGTATATGAGAAAAAATCTGAGGGGTATACCCCACAAAGTTATGTATCAGAAAGTGAATCAAGGGGATACTCCCCTTAGACTATTTGCATAGTCATTCTATGTAAACTCAAGAAAATTGAAATCCATTTTGATTTTAATGAAAAACATGTTTTGACAAAACTTATGTATGATCTCTTTTATGGAATTTCTTATGTGAATGATAGATATTTTGGAATGTTGTTAACACTAAGCAAAATTTTATAGATCTAATTAAAATGAAACCTCCAGGTATAACTATTCTTTGGAAAAATGGTTAGGACAAGAACTAAATTTGACCTCGAAGTAAAGAAGTAGATCAAGGTGTTGAGAATGTTGAAGCTAAGTTGGATCACATTCTAGCTATCATGGATGAAACAAGAGCAAGAATAGGAAACCTCCAATAGGAAGTTAGGGGAAAGGAAAGAGAGGAACAAGAAGTCCCAAATAATGAAGAAGAAGTTCCCAACAATGAAGAAGAAGGGGAGAATACTCATTATCACACTCAATCTAGTGAAAATGAGAATGATAAGTCACAATCTTAGATTGAGGGAACCAAAAGGAAGCGTTTCAAAAATGAGTTATTTCATAACATGAGAAAGATCACACAACCAAAATTTGAAGGTAGTACTACTAGAGATGTGATAGAAGCATGGTTTATAGAGATGGAGAAGTATTTTGAAATCAGAAAATACTCTAAGGTCACTAAAGCCTTTTGGGGAGCATTTCAGTTGGCTAGTGAAGCATCCAACAAGTGGATGAATAAGAGATGGAGCTTGGGCTTAGTTCCTTAAGTCTCACTTGGAGAAACTTTGTAGAGATTTTTTGAAAGTGATGTTTTCCTCAACTTTTCTATGACAAATATCTCATTGAATTCCAAAACCTAAGGCAAGGTGACTCAGTGAATGAGTATTAGAAGAAGTTCATTGACTCCTGAAATACATAAACATGTACCAAAAGAATGAGCGATTTCATATAAGGAATTTTATCATGGGTCTTATTGTTAAAATAGGTGGTGAGGTCTAGAAGTGCATAGTCCAACTACCATGGAATTGGTGTACGAGAAATCAATTAAGTAGGAACAAAGTCTTACGTCTATCTCAAACTACCGAGAGAAGAATAGAAGGAAGTTCAGTTAGTGGTAGACTTGTCAAGCTACAAAGAAGCCTAATCAAGGGAAAAAATTTCAAAAGAAAGGGGACAAGGGACCCCAAAATAATTGGAATGAACCAAAGAGAGATTGAAGGGGAAAACAACAAAAATTTCAACAACTTCAATAACAATGCTAGTGGAAATGAAAATAATTATGGAAGATATGCAAAAAGAAGGGGACCAGTGAAAGGATGTTATACATGTGGTGGGGATTACTATGTGAGTCATTTCCAATAATTTACCATTAGGTTCAAAACTACATGTTAAATCTCTTCCACCTCAAAGAGTCGTGTTTCAACAAAGGAATCATGCTACAGTGGATAATCGACCAGCAGAGTACCAGATTACTCTGGTAGAAGTTGCAAGAACTTTATCTAGAATTCCTAAGATGACATCATAAGAACCTAAGAGAGTTACATAAAAAATAACCTCTATAGAGAAACTTGGATGTTCTAACTTTCTTCAAATAGACATTGACTCACCATAGCTCTTGTCTAGTTTGCATACTCAACAACCTAGGATTTTTCCATAAAACCAACCTTTCTAGACATTTGACTTGCTATTTTAGGTGAAATTAATTTTTTTGTGGCACCAATATCTATTAAAATTGAGATAGGAATGCTAGAAAAAGTACCTGATACTTCTACCAAAGTAATTTGATACGCAGCTTGCCGGTTGTCTACTATAGCATGTATCCTTTGCTTGAATGCAACTTGCTATGGAGGTAGAAGATTCCAACGTGTTTGAGATTTTGTTGGCTTACTAGGGCACCAATTATCATAGTGATACCCTCCACATGTAAAACATCCATTCTCTAATCCCTTCTTTCTCACAGGTCTTCCAGAGTTATTAACATTTCCACCAGCACTGTTGTTGAAGTTGTTGTTACTTCCTTTTCAATCTCTTCTTGGCTCATTCCACCTTTGCTGAGGTCCCTTTTCCCCTTGCTTATAATTTTTTTTCCCTTCATTGGGTCTTCTTGGAGCTTGATTAGCCTATGCCAAGTTAAACTTCTTTCTATTCCTTTCCGAGTAGATTGAAATATACTAAAGCTTGTGTTCTTGTTTAATATATTTTTCATACACAGTCCATAGTTGTAGGACCATGTACATCTAATTCACTACCTATTTGGGCATTAATACCCATAATAAACTTCCTTATTCAGAATCACTCATCCTTTTGGTAGATGGGTACATACCTCAAGAGGTGGGTAAAATTTTCTCAATATTCATTCACGAAAGAATCTCCTTGTTTCAAATTTTGTAAATCAATGAGATTTTGATTGTAGAAGAGTTGTGGTAACCACGATTTTTAGAAAATCTCTACAAATTTTCTCCATGTTAGCCTCAAGGAACTAAGTCCTAACTCCATTTTCATATTCATCCACTAGTTGGATGCTTCACTTGCCAATTGGAAAGCTCCCCACACGACTTTAGTGACTTTAGAGTAATTTCTAATCTCGAATTACTTTTCCATATCTATAAGCCATGTTTGAATCATATCCCCAATAGCACTCCCCTCAAACTTAGAAGGTATGATTTTCTTCATGTCATGGGATAGCTCATTGGCCAATCACTTCCTTTTGGTTCCATCCAACTTTGATTGTGACTCATCATCCTCTTCTTCACTAGAATGGGTGTGATCATGAGAATTTTCCCCTTCCTCCTCATTATTTGGGACTTCCTATTCCACTTTTTCTTTAACCATTACTTCTTTTTTGAGGTTCCTATCCTTTCTCTTGTTTCATCCATTATAGACAATATGTGGTCCAATTTAGCTTTAGCATTCTCAATACCTTTTCCTACTTCTTGAATTTCCCTAGTGTTAGTTTGCATCCTAACCATTTTTCCAAGAATAGGTACCTAGAGGTTTCATTTAATTAGATTTAAGAAAGTTTACTTAATGTTCTACAAGCATTAAAGAATAATCATTCATATAAAGAATATCATAAAGAAATTTTACACCATTTTTTCCAAAAACATTTTTTTATTTCAAATTAATAAATGATTTCAATATCCTTAGGTTTACATAGAATGAATATTCAAATAGTCTAAGGGAGAGTATCCCTCATATTTTATTTTCAATACATAGCTATGTGGGGCATACCCCTTAGATTTTTGCTTATTCTCATCATAGTATGGATAATATCCCTCAAACCTATCCTATAAAACATAATTTTGAGGAACATATTCCTCTGATTTTCCACTTGAGGCTATTACAATAATTTCAGCCATAAGTATAACACAAGGGTCCCTAAATATTGTTGTTGGACTAGCACTACATTCTAAGGGCATGTCCTTAGAAAGTGATAAAGAGTCTGACTTTTCCAAAGAGACAAAATGTAAGTAGTTGAAGTTGTCATCATCTTTCATGCTTCTCTTCTCTTGGTTGATTCGTGAAAGGGTGTGACTAATAGTCTCAGTATCACTCAACCAAATGGCATTATCATGATTGGTTCCCTCAATGGTATGAACAAGGCTTCTCTTTCCTTCTTGGCCCATAGGTAGCACTCATTCTTGATTACTAACTTTCTTGTAGTTAACCTGAGACGCACTAGCCTGGCACAAGACTTTCCAAACATTAGACTCATATAATGTTGGATTGGAAACATAGCGAGCACATAGGTTCCAGAGCTAAAATTGGTAGCTTTGATACCATGTGTAGCAAGCCCATTGTTCTACATAGTAATTTTTCCTATGTTTTACCCACAAGTGAATAGTTTATGCATCTAATCTTTAAGAGCAATAATTTATTTTCTTTTCCTTTGAATAATAAATGCACATTTGAAACTGATTTCAAACTTCCAATTACATACAAAAGAATTCCTTTCATTAATTCAAATAATGATGATACATAATTTTCATATGACATTTCATATTTAAAATTTCTATAGAGATGGATGCAAGTTACATACATAACTTAAACAAGCTTATAGAATATATAAACTACAATGGTCTAGGAAATCCCCCTCAAATCTTAGTTGCCAAATGATAAGGAGAAGCATCACTCAAGAAATTTTCTACCTACCACGGACTTACTATAGTCCCCTGCACATTTACCTAACTAGTAAGATGTCCCTACCCTTCAACAAAGAGATTGGTTTGGTAACCTCATAACAATAGCCTTTTCTAAGCTTGGTGTTGTGTCTTATGCATTTCTAAAGTGACATATAGTGGTTAAAATTTATATGTATGAACATTCCTTTCCTTGTACATAATCCCAAATCACAGTGAAATCAACTGTGTAAATAGTGGCTACTTACATTACTTTGGCCAAAGTTTCCATCACCTTGAACTTAGAGTGGAGGTCACACATTCACCCACTTTCCTAGCTTTATTTGGTTTATAATGACCATTATACTCTATTTCTAGGTTACCCCCTTTCCCATGGAGTAGAAAAATCCCAAGAATAACCCACATAACATCACATAAACAAAATAAATTTTCTACCAAAGTGATTCTAGTAACTTCTTGCATAATGCTACATATGTCTAGTATAGAGATCCTACATATAGCGATGACAACTACATATAGTATAAATGTTAGAATTGGCTATGTAGATAGCCCACCAAGATCTTGCGGCCAAATGGAAAGCACAAAGAGAGAAGATCAATATGACAAGAATAAACTATATTCTTATCAACTATGATTCAATGTTGCACATGTTGTACAATATAGTAGAGACCCCTTTGTTATATAGCCAAGGTGAGATACAAGATGTCATAGGATTATGAAAAGTGTCTTAATCATATTACATGAGACAACTAATCATAACTACCTAGGTAACATGTGTTACAAGTCAAAAGATAAGATAGCAACTAATGATAATTAACACCACCTAGAAATATTTATAGGACCTAAGTAAACTTAACATGTAAATAAGTCCCCTAGTAATGAATTAACTAGATACAAGACTTCATTTACACCAACAACCCCCCTTAAGTACAACTTAGGGAGTAGTAGATTATTATGCAAATGACACAAGATGCAAGAATGGGTCTTAGCTACTAGGCCATGTTAGGTACCCATGTACAAATGCAAATGCAATCTCTCACAAATGGAGAAAAGGAGAAAACCTAGTGGGACAAAAATCCTCTCCAAAAGATAGATGAAAGATATAAAAAATAAATGTGAAATACTCTCAATGATACATGAGAAAGCCAAAACCCCATGTGAGGAAAAATACCCCCCATAAGAGAGAGCAAGAAGAGAGACAATGCATCCCCCCCTCAATGTTGAGTCTCCTGCAATGATGGTAGAAGATCAACATTGAATTTTGAAGATGATCCAATCTTGTTGAATAATGTTCCTCCCCTTAGGAAGAGAAAAAAATAGGATAGTATGTAGGATGCCAAGAAGATGAATGATGTGTGACGAGGTCTCTAAAGCATGCTCAAGTGTCTCCATGTCGATGTCGAAAGCTAACACACTCCAAGCAAGAATTCTAGGACACATTATTGAAGAGGAAAATTTAGAATCTTATAGTAGAGATGAATGTAGAACATTATCCAAAGAGAAAAATATCCCCTCTGAAGACAAAGAAGCCTCCTTTAAATGTGGTTCAAAAGTATCCACATTCATGTCAAACTGCAACAAATGATCACGTAGAGATTGAACAAGAGGTTCAAAGTGTTCGCTTGCAAGAACTAAAGAAGGTTATTCTCCATCAAAGAGAAGATGAATGTCATCAATGATGTCTCTCAAACATACAATATGAGACTCCATAAAAAAGTCTAAAATACCTATCAAGAAGTCATCCAAAGTAGCCAAATTTGAAAGAAAATGAGGATCCTGCTACACTAAATCACAAGGAACCAAAACTATGGAAACACAAGCATCATCAACTGTAACAATAGATGGAGGAGATAGAATGCATGGCTCAAGAACTAGATTTGATGTGAGAAATCCCAAGTTCAAGAAACCAAATGTCTCCTCTAAATCATAACTTTCATACTTGAAGTGTGATTAAAAACCGAAGGAACAATGTCACCATCAAAAGAAAATTTTGAAAAGGTATACAACCGAGATGAATGATCAACCATCCCAGTAGCAATGATCTCTCAACTCTCCAAGTCTTGAATGATGACTGAATCAGGTGTGAACTCCACAATCCTCCCATCTCCACCATGTGTAATATGATATATGGAAAGAAGATTGTTCATCAAATGAGGAACACACAAAACATCCTAGAAAGTGTTGTCCCCAAAACTAATAGACCCCTTCGCATTTACACTCATGTGTGTATTGTTTCCCATCAAGATAGGAGACATAGTACAAGGCTGAAAAGAAGAAAATATAGACTACAAAGATGCCATATGATGAGATGCTCCTGAATCTAGAAGCCATCTCCCTGATTCCAGACATGAAAAAGCACAAAGAGCTTTCCCTTGTTTCTTGATGTAGAAGCTTGACCCTTGTCCTCTTTAGACTGTTTTGAAGAAGAAGGGGGAGGAGGTGATTCAGACATTCTAGAAGGAAAATCAATGTGATTCTTTTTGAGAAGATGTTTCAACTCATCAGTATCCTTCTTATAACAATAGTTTTCTTCATGTCCATCCTTCTTGAAATATGCACAAGTGGGCCTCTCCTTCTTAGATGATTCCCCTTTAGAATATAATTTATTCTTTGCTTTCTTCTATTTCTTATCTAATTCTGATTCTTTCACCTGACTAACGAACAATGCCCAAGATTTAGAGGGATTGATGAGACCCATTGAGATAAGCTTTTGTTGTTCATGTATCAACATCTCAGTAAATGATGTAAATGAAGGTGTAGTATATGCAGACCCCATAGTCAATCTATGAGTATGAAAGCTAGAAACAAAAGAAGCATAATTAGGACCAATTTTTTTCATTGTATTGTAGACCAATTGAATGTCCTTCTTATCAATTCCACATGCTTTACATTGCTCTCTTAGATCATTAACATTAGTGATGTAGTCTTGGATGTTGTCAAAGTTCTTAGGAACAAGGCTCATCAGTTCATTATTAATTTGATAGCCTCTTACTTCATTTGTAGTACCATACAATATTTTCAATTTGTTCTAAGCTTCATGATAATTTTTACATGATTCAATTTGAAACAATAAATCTTGAGAAACTAGTCTACGAAGGCATCCAAGAGCTTTGGTATGTTTAATCATCCATTTTATCTTTTTATCTACATTTGTAGGTTCGGGTACCTTATTTTCAATATATAGAAAGTGACCTTCAATCATTAGAGTACTCCATGCATTTTGATGTCATGCTGAATAATTATATGATGTGAGAAAAGGAACCTTATAACAATCCATGAAAATGAGAGAGCACAAGCAAACATATCAAAAAAATGCACCAAAAGACCCCCCCAATTCACTCAATCAGGAAACCCCCCAAGTAATATCTAATTTGGCACTTTATATTTAGTGTGTTTACAGTTGCTAGATGCCCAAAACAACAAGCTAGACTTGATCTTAGTGCTTACAAATGCCAAAATAGGACACAAAATCAAGAACAATTTTTGGTACAAAATGAGTTTAATATGATCATACCAATGAAAACTACACAAAAAATTATGCACTTTAAAAAAAACTGCACCCAAAAATGTTACCATAGCAGCAAGATATGAGCCCCTGAAGTTCCCAAAATGAGGACAAAGCAAAAAACCCTATGAGAATCTGAAATTTATGAAAAAATCAAACACAAAAACCAAAAATTGATTGCACCATCATGAAGAGTGTAAAATATTAGCCCAAAAAAAAATCGCTTAGAAAAAGGAGTCAAAATGAGCAAGATATGAGCCTTCAAAGATCACCATTAAAAACCAAAATGCAAACAGTGAAGGGGGCAAAATAATTTTAGAAGTACTGACATGGTGCTAATGTCAGCAATCAACAAGACTAAATTTGATGGCCTAGTTCTCATCAAAAAGGAATATGCTCCTAGTGACAGAATATTCGCCTCGCCTATAGCTTAAAATTGATGCCCTTAGGGTCGTCATAGGTCGAGGTAAGATTTCCAAAATATTCTTCTCTCTACCGATATATTCTTGGGCCAATGGAATATTTTTTATTCTTTGGAATATTCCAAATCTGATAGGGAATCTTCTAGCTGAATATTCTTTGTCGCCAGTTAAATCTTTTTCCACCGCTATTTGATTTGAAGTTTTCAAAACTTTATTGAAGGTTATTGGTTTCTTTTTGAATGTCGATTTTATATTAGTCGATAGATGTAGATTAACCGTCTAAGGTTTTGGTGGGTGGAGGTGGTGCCCACCCATGCCACATGGTGTGTGGTGGGGCACTTGTGTACCGCTATGGGTACTATAGCCTGTATATAGGTCTGCAGACTATATATATATTTTTAAAATAAAAAACTTTCAAACAAAATTTTTAATTATATTTTTGAAAAAATATTTAATCCTTCTCATAAATTTTTAAAATAAATATTTTTTTTTCTAAGAATCGTACCATTGACGTAATTATGATGACTTGGGGGGTCGTACGACTCTCTAGGCAAAAAAAATTTCTCGGTGGACAAATGCTCCGATTTGGATGATTTGGAAATCAAACTTAGGATTTTTGGCCCTTTTGGATGTGGTGGAAGGGTCATATTTGACCCAAAATGCTCCAAAAATGCAGCTACCTTCTCGATCTTGCAACCAATCTTTAACTTCAAACCCTTATAGATTTGACATCATATGTCCAATTTAGACAAAACAAAAGGCAAAAATGATTTTCTAAAACCTTCTAAACTCAATGGTGAGCTTAGTTTTTCACTAACAAGCTCTTATTTGAACTTGAAATAAAGAGCCACAAATAGGTATCACCCCAAAATTTGGTATTTCTATAAAAAAAAATTGATTCTCCAAATCATCATACGATGCAAGAGAAGAGCATACTCAACTTTTCAAGATTTACCATCTCTCTTCAAAAAAATACTGTCCAATGGCACCCAACCCACTCTGATACCATGTTAGAATTGGCTATGGAGATATCCTACCAAGATCTTGAGGCCAAATGGAAAGAACAAACAGAGAAGATCAATATGACAAGAATAAAATATATTCTTATCAATTATGATTCAATGTTGTATGTTGTATAATGTAGTAGAGACCCCTTGGTTATATAGCCAAGGTGAGATACAAGATGCCATAGGATTATGAAAATTGTCTTAATTATATGACATGAGACAACTAATCACAACTACCTAGGTCACATGTGCTACAAGTCAAAAGATAAGATAACAAATAATGACAACTAACATAGGTTCTAGAAAGATTTATAGTACCTAAGTAAACTTAACATGTAAATAAGTCCCCTACTAGTGAATTAACTAGGTACAAGACTTTATTTACACCAACAATAAATACATTGCACTCAAATAAATTTTCATGTATAGGGTACATAAAATCATAACTAATAAGATAGGTTCTCTAGCATATTGCATAACCAAGAATCATGCAATCTCAAAAAAACACCACACATATTCAAAAACACTCTTTTTCCAACATCAAGTAAATAAACTAATTTAATCTTTCTAATGTAATGAAAAAGGTATAGAAACTAGCATGCCTATATAATGCTCCAAATGATTAAACTCCTTCCTAGTTTGAATCCTCAAGCTTGCTTGATACCTCCTACAAGATCAACTTGATTTCCCTCTTCTAACTTCTCTCTAATTCTCACAATAATCACAAATATGAAATAGAAAAACAACTCTCAACTCACAAATTCTCAACTCACTAACTTAGAAATCACAACAAAATAAACACAAGATAATCAAATTGATAAGTGTAGCAATTGGTAGAATGAGCACAGGTCTATTTATACTAATTTGTGAGCAACCAAAGGCTACAAACAAGTTAGTATTTTTACCACCTTTCTAACCTCATGCAATGACTCATTAGTCTAACTCACACATTTACAACATATCAAATTCTTCACCATTTAAATGGCTGAGTCGACTTGATATATGGGACAACAAGCTCAACACAATTTTCCTAATTCGAATTCCTTTACAAAATGCTGCCAAGTTTGCACTTGACTAAGTCTAAACACTATTTGTAGGTTTATGTGCATTCAAAGACTTCTTTTAACTTCCAAACACTAGCAAATATGATACCACCTTTTGTGTTTGGCATCATATTCATAGTGCTACCTTTGACATATTCCACAAGTTTTCAAACAACATTTAATTCTTTTTATAACATTTTACACAACCAAATTCATATGTTCTTTGTTATTTGTTTTGACTTTGTCTTACCAAACTTCATGCATTGGTTTATATTCCACTTAAAGCTACACTTTATGCTTTATGTGCCACATGTTATAATACGTGCTTTGCTTCAAAATATTAACAGTAATAATCAACGTTATCTTATGTGCTTGAGGCTTATATCAATAACTTTAATTCACACATATATTGTATATATATCTATAAATACATAATTATTATCAAAGTATATATATGTATATATATCAATATATATACTTTAATAATAATTATATATATATATATATATATTTCATAAAGTTTACCAAATACATTTTATTAACAAACATATTTATATAATACATAAATATAAAGAATAATATTATGCATATATTTATATATATACCACACACACACACACACACATATAGGGTGATCCCACAATAGTGGTTTACACTTTTGGCCAAGCCCCGGACACTGAATTTTTTAACTAAATCTTCACATTCAAGCACCTATAGCAGTTAAACGAGAATTTGGAATATGATGCAAACTAAGAGTCGTCATTTTGTCTATAGATTCTAAAAATATTTTTTTTCCAAAATTTTTGGAATCAATTACTCTTTTTCCATCTCCCACGAA